>OX457028.1:83506904-83604640 GCA_949752745.1 Protula sp. h YS-2021
GGGAAAGACATCGGTGATGGTCGGGAAATACATCAGTAATGGTCGGGACACACATCAGTAACGGTCGGGACACACATCGGTAATGGTCGGAAAACGCATCGGTAATGGTCGGGACACACATCGGTAATGGTCGGGAAACACATCGGTAATGGTCGGGAAACACATCGGTAACGGTCGGGACGCACATCGGTAATGGTCGGGACGCACAACGGTAATGGTTGGGAACCACATCGGTAATGGTCGGGACGCATATCGGTAATGGTCGGGGAAACGCATCGGTAACGGTCGGGACGCACATCGGTAACGGTCGGGACGCACATCGGTAATGGTCGGGACGCACAACGGTAATGGTTGGGAACCACATCGGTAATGGTCGGGACGCACATCGGTAATGGTCGGGACGCACATCGGTAATGGTCGGGAAACGCATCGGTAACGGTCGGGACGCACATCGGTAATAGTCGGGACGCACATCGGTAATGGTCGGGAAACACATCGGTAATGGCCGGGACGCACATCGGTAATAGTCGGGAAACACATCGGTAATGGTCGGGAAACACATCGGTAACGGTCGGGACGCACATCGGTAATGGTCGGGACGCACAACGGTAATGGTCGGGACGCACATCGGTAATGGTCGGGACGCACATCGGTAATGGTCGGGAAACGCATCGGTAACGGTCGGGACGCACATCGGTAATGGTCGGGACGCACATCTGTAATAGTCGGGACGCACATCGGTAATGGTCGGGACGCACATCGGTAATGGTCGGGAGCATAATTGGCCTCTGCATTTTACGTCCATTTTTACTTCCCCCCCCTCCCTCCTCCCCTTGCACCACTTAAGATTAAAACAATTCAGGCAAACCCCATAAATAAGACCACCCGTATGACTGACTCAAATGGGGTGAATTCCGTTGTGATTTTATTTTTTATCCTGCATATCAAATGACTCCCAGAACGGGACCAATGAACAGTGGTTCTATTTGTGAGGTGGTCGACGATCCGCCGTATTTTTACTTATTTCTTACACACTTGGGGATTTTCACATAGTTTATTGAATTCGTACGATTGCGTTAGGTGTTTCCGTATGATTCCTTTTTTTCCCCCGCAAAAACCTTGTCGCGAGAACTCCTCTGAGGAGGTTTGCGCTAGGAGGACCAAATCTGACAGAGATGTACTGTAGCGTGTCCAGCTGGCCCACCCCACTTTATTCAGAAATCCATCAGGATTTTAGCTGCGCAAATGGACATTGAAATTTTGCCACTGAAGCCCATTATGAGGCAGGCGCACGCACTGATACAGCCACAGCACAAGCAAGTTATTCATCCCTACATTACCGAAAAAGAGTGAGCAAATATGTGCTGTGCTGTATCTTCGCCGTTGGACAAAACCGTAAATATCTCAGCAGGGGATGCTTATCTCCCACGCCTCGGTGATCCTTATCTCCCATGCTTTGGGGATGCTTATCTCCCTCGTTTCGGGGATGCTTATCTCCTTCGAGTAATCGTTGATCTATGGTCGCACGTGTAATCACAATCAAATTACAGCCAGATTTATGTTGTGGAAGTGCGTTTTTTTTTTTGCGGGGAAAAGTCAACGTCTACACATCGTTGCTCATCCCACGTCTATTCAACGTTGTGTCAAAGACGCAGCTCTATGGTCGCCACCAATCAAAATCAAAATTACACCCAGATTCAATATTGCGATTTGATCTTAAATCGACGTTTCCTCGACGTCAGAATGTTTACTGGGATATAACACGTCAAATTGTGCGGCATGTCTAGTTTTCATGCAACCAATAATTTCGTATGACTTTTAACAAAGATTTCCTTTACAGAATTCTGAATTTCTGAGTGTGTGTGTGTTTTTTTTTTTTTGGTGGTCCCATAAAGTTTCGTTACTGGGTACCGAAAACGGTCCAGTTTATTGATTTTTTTTTTTTTGGACGGGGGGGGGGAGGGGCATGATACATCTCAATTTTGAACTGACTCTACAGTGACCTGATTCACGCATGCGGCTGGTATCATTTCTAAATACAAGATGTTGTAAAAGAGACAAGATCTCTAGTCAAGGAGTTACGGAAGATATACATAAGGAATAAATACTATGTCCGCGTCCCGGCAATGCTAACGGATAGAGAGATATAGAGGCAAGTTCACAGCTTTGACGACGCGCGCGTTGCAGGCTTATCTAACTTCATGGCTCGATCCTTCGGCGAGGAGAAAAACGCGAGCTGATTGGGCCTAGTCATCCACGACCCGCCATCAGCCACCACCGTAGTCCCTATGAAATGATGAAAGAATCTACATTGGTAGTGGTGCTGGGGGTCGGGGGGAGGGGTTGGGTGAGGGGAAGGAAGGGGGAGGGATAATTACGCGTAACTTTTACGTTTATTTTATACACATCATTCCAGAATGACAGGTTGATTTGAGCGCAAAGCGATCTTGGATTTTTAGGCCAGGACAAAAAGTCTTCGCTTCTCATCCTTCGTGAAAAGTTTCCCGGCAAGGCGAAGACATTCACGGTTGGATATTTGAGCGAAGGCCAGGGCGCAGACGTACAACATCTCTGTCATCAGAAAGCGCCATTTCGGACCAAATATTTCACTTCTTTTTTTTTTGTTATAATGGGAGGGCGAGGGGTGGGCATGTGCTTTCTTTTCTTTTTCCAGTCGGGTCGCTGGTTTTTATGTGATTTTAGTGACACTGCCGGGGGATGAGGTACAAGTCTTAATTTCCTGTCTTGCCTCAAAGAGAGATTTTTCAGAGGAGGATGTTGATCTACTTCTGGCGTTTCCTGCCCTTAATAATCATTTAATTCATTGCTTTTTTGTGCTTTTTTTCGGGTGGGGGGGGGGGGGCGAGGGGTGCAGTCCTACAATCTGCCCATGCTGCTCAGGTTCAGAGTAAATCATTGTTGTGTCCTGAAAAACTACTTGTAATATTCTCCAGGCAGGAGTCGTGAAATTAAAAAAAATAAATAAAAGGCTGGCTGTCTTTTATGTCAATCCACTGTCACCTATCCACTTATTTACAATGCACCGCCGTGTATAAAAAAACGGGATGTTTTCTTCCTATACCGAACAACGAGAGCAGTGATGCTATAAACCAATGCAGTACAAAGCAAACTTCATGGCACAATATCTCCGGACAAAAAATTCACAAGTATCACCATTGTTCAACATTTATGAACCGTATACAAGTCGACTAATCACAGGAATCAGAACAGAATTATTATTCTTCACAACTCTTTTGTATCCAACTTGACTCCTTCTTCACACAGTAAGTATTTTACTTTGTTTGTTTGATCAGAGCTTGGATTGTCTCTTGGAGCTTTCGTAGCTCCTTGCCGCTTCCATTCGCATTGTGAAAAAGGCCAAATTGTTGGGATCGGTCATCCAGGAACCCCCGTCTGCCACTACCGTTTCGCCTGGTTTTTTAGGGGTAAACAAAAAAAAAAAAAAAAAATAAGCGATCGACGAAGGCACAGACCCCAACCAGACACAATAATCAGTCAAGCGCAAAAAATTTCAAAGTTTCCGCATTTTAAAATTTTTTTCGAGGAATCCAAAAATAACGCTAAGTTGCACAGCTAAACTACTCCGTCTTTCTATGTGCAGAATGAAATTGAAATCGGTTGAATGGTGCCGGAGATATGGCGCGTAGAAACTGCATGTAATGAGGTCAAGCGCAAAAAATTTTCAAAGTTTCCGCTTTTTTTTTTAACTTTTCGAGAAATCCAAAAATAACGCTTTGTCGCATAGCTCCACTACTTGGTCTTTCTATGTGCAAAAGGAAATTAAAATCGCTTGAACGGTGCCAGAGATAAAGCGCTTACAAAAATGGGACAGACGGACGGACAAGCGGACGGCAGGACGGACAGACAGAGGTCAATCATATAGACCCCTCCTGGTTCACCCGTTTGGGGTCTGAAAAACCAGATGCTGTAAGAGAGCAGCAGCATCCCCCGTAAAACGCACTGTCACAATAAATAAATAACTATGAAAGAAAAATAGCTCTTACATAATTCCTTAATAGAGAAGGGAACTCCACACGGCACCTTCGAAAGCGTCAATTTAGGTAATTTTCAGAGGCTGTAATTTTGACAATTTTTGATCGAAGAAACTGAAACCTTGACGTTGCACACCTTCATTCCCTCGTTATTACTATATGAATGCTAAAAACCTCTAACCACTTTAGTTAATAGAGAAGTGGACTAAAGAATATTTCTTCAGCTAGAATTACATTGGATCGATTAATATTTACACTGATATTTAAAGATATTTTTTCAACCAATTCCTGCTCTTGGGTTCAAGGGTTGCGAGCCCCCTCTCCCCATCCCATCCCCGGGGGGGGGGGGGGGGGGAGGGGAGGTTGGCGGAAGTCCGAACCCCCCCCCCCCCCCATCCCCTCCCCGTTTTTTTTGTGTGAACATGTTCGTGATTTCCACAGTGTCAACCCTCAACGTGAGCTTTACCCCCAACTACGACCATCCCCACCTCTTGTCAAATCCTGGATCCGCTCTCCCCTCCCCCCCCCCCTACCCCCACCTTCGACCATTTCCCTCCCCCTTGGCGAAATCCCGGATCCGCTCTCCTCTCCCCCTCCCCTAGTCTGTGGCCATTTTCCTTCCCCCTCCCCCCTTCTCGAAATCCTCTCCCCTTCTTCCCCCCAGCACCCCCCCCCCCCGAACCCCGACAAACCCACCACGTGATCACCCGATTCTCACCGGTGATGTAGGGGCAGGCGTCAGACACAAAGAAGAGCACGGCGTGGGCCATCTCCCTCTTGTCGCCGAAGCGCTGTAATGGGATCAGCTCTACCCTGCCCACCTCCTCCACCGAAGCTGACACCCCTCCTTGAAAATAAAGCAAAGAACGCGAGTCAACAAATGCGCCCAAAAAAAATAAATAAATAAAATTACGAAAACAGTTTAGTAAAACAGTGCAACCTTTTTACGGCTATATGGATGGGACCAAGAAAATATGCCGTTCTAGTACAAAGCCTAATAAGCTGCCGGTCTTTTTAAGAGATTCTGTTATTAACTGTGGAGACCTTGATTGGCTGCAGTTGATATTAAAATGTGAATGATATTTGGCGTACACATCCGAAGAATGAACATTTATAGCCAGTCCGGAAGGTGGTCTTACGCACGGGTTTTACTGTGCATTCACTTCTGCGGCAAAATGGAGCAGCCCAACGACCCGGATATTCTGTGGTCCCCACTCACCTAGCTTGCGCATGCCCTCGGTTTCCGCGATAGGACCGGGAGCCAGCCCAACGACCCGGATGTTCTGTGGTCCCCACTCACCTAGCTTGCGCATGCCCTCGGTTTCCGCGATAGGACCGGGAGCCAGTCCAATGACCCGGATGTTCTGTGGTCCCCACTCCACCGCCATGTGCCGGGTCAACGCGTCTGCAAATTAGCAAAAAATACGTGTGTCAAGGTCACATCGGTCAAGGTCATGTCGGCTTCAAAGTTGAATTAAACAGCATGGTGGCAAAATGGAGCAGAGGACTATGTCGTACTCCGCGCATGAAACGTCAACTGATTGCACACGATCACAATAATGTGTCTTTTTTTAATATTTCCCCGTCATAAATAAAATTGAGAGATATTCTGTAATTTATCTGAGTGAATGTGCTGGTAGCTATAGACATATATATATATATATTTAATTTCACCCAGACATCGCCGCAGTAGCACGGTCTTTATCATTGTTCGAATACACCGTAAAAAACCGTTTCTCGCACTCGGCTGGACACACAGACGTGGAGAGTGGCGCCCCCTACCTATGGCCACCTTAGCCGGGCCGACATGTGACTGCATCAACATCCCGCGTCGGTCCACCACTGCACTTATGTTCACAATAATGCCGCCGTGATCCACTACTTAAGCTTGACAACAGCAACAGTACTTGACCTTGAAAAAGCTTGGCAACACAAGCAGTACCTGACCTCGAAATTACTTGACAACAGGAAGATTACCTATGGCTGCTTTCGCCGGCCCGGCATGCCCTTGCATCAGAGTGCCTCGGTATGGCAGCGTAGCGCTTATATTCAGTATCACACCTCCATGCTCCTACAATTTTTTACATTGTTGTTTTTAAAACGAATTTGAACGGCTGTTCAGTATCTTCTAACAAGTTTCACACATTACTGTGTTTTCAACAAAAAAAATCATATTACAAGTTTTATACACTGCCCAAATGGGATTCATTTCACGGGGGTGGTAAAAGTAACGTTAAATCTTATACATACTCTGTACTCCACAACAGTAGCATATTCCCGCCAATACTATCGGCCCACCCCCTTAAAAATACAACAACTAGAGCCTCAGTGAAGCAGGATCTGCTTTGGATGGTAGTAAATTCAATGAAATTGAAAACCCTGCATTGCCTAACAATTTTTGGTCGATTTAAAAGATAAGACGACGTTGCACATCTACAACATATATGTTTTCACTGCAAAAAAATTCAGAACGCCGGATCGAATAGTTTCGAAGACTGCGTCTGGACAAACTCTATCTCCATGCAAACAAGTTTACATAAAAATACAAATTTTTGAGAAGTCTTATTTTTAACAACTTGTGGCTGGCTTTTTAAATAATACCACGCTGCACATTTACAATATATATATTTTCACTGCATAAAATTTCAGAACGCTGGATCGAATACTTTCGGAGAACGTGTCTGGAAAAATCTCAGTGCAAACAAGTTTCCATAAAAATATCTATTTTTGACAAGAACAATAAATATGTTACACCGGATCTGTCAAATCAGCGACTTTACAAAGCCGCTGAAAATTTCAGCGGCTTTGTGAAGTCGCTGGTTCACTTAGCAGCTTTGCAAAGCCGCTGGAATTTTCAGCGACTTTGCAAAGCCGCTGGGTTTAGAGCTCAAAAATTTGACAATTCCGCTGAAATGATAAAGTAGAAAGGGCATAGGAATATGTCTGTGAAATAGGCTATTTACACACCATTTGCCAATTTCCCTTCTCATGCTGTCTCGACCACCATGACCTGTGGTTATCTGGGCTCGCTTAATGGTGTCATAAAATTTTCTAAAGCCACATAATATAATATAAAGTGGGTTCTTTCGAATCTGATTTTTTTCTTACACTTTCTGCACGTCACCATAGAGTAATAGATCGTATTTTCGAAGCAAGTGATATTGAGGTTGTGTTTTTGCAACTGACTGTTTTGCTTCAATAATATCATATATTAGCAGATCATATTCTTCTTTCGGTGTCAAATTACTTTTCGAACGATCTTGTAATGAAAAGAATCGTTTTTTCAGTTCGTGAGTGAATCGTGTTTCCATTTTTCTTAATTTTGAGAGTGTTACTGATATCAATTTTTTATGTATTTATTTATTTATGTATTTTGTTACTTATTATTTTTTACTTATTTGATTTTCTGTCGATTTGGTAGATTTCATGCCTTTTTATAGAACATCGGTCTGAAGTTACTTTTTTGATGTGCTGAAATCACCATCCAATAAAAAATCTGGCGTTTTGTTATTCTCGTAACTTGGAAGTTGTGGGGTAAGAAAAATGCAATTATCTTTACCCGGAGTTGAAAAGATATTTACTCTGTCCGGAGTCAGAGATTCTTGGCAAAACAAAAGCTAGTGAGATGTTGGTTTCCTTTATAGAACAATAAGGCAAAAGAACAGAACCATTCTTTGTGATGAGTTTCTTCGCAAACTTGGAACAACAAAATTGCAATTGTCGTTTTTCGTGATAAATCTGAAAATATAATCGCCGATTTATACGCCTTATAAAAATGATCAAATACTTACTTCATGTCAGGCAATTCAGTTTTCTTAAAACATAACTGCAGTCTGTATTATGGTAAAATTGCAATTATGATTTCGCTGATATCTTATGATTGTGAAATAAAGACATCCCTTTCTTTAACTGACTTTAAATTACATGCACTGTCTCTTAAAACAATAAACAATTTGATACAATTGCCATTTCTAATCTTGTTGAAATAACCATAAAATGGTGTGTGAATGACATGTATTAATATGTGTCATCTATTAAAAGAATGAATAATTTCTCTCATTCTTTCATTTATTATTAATCTTGCCGAAAATATAAAAAAATGGTGTGTAAATAGCCTATTTCATAGACATATTCCTATGCCCTTTCTACTTTACCATTTCAGCGGAATTGTCAAATTTTCGAGCTCTAAAACCAGCGGCTTTACAAAGTCGCTGAAAATTCTAGCAGCTTTGTAAAGCCGCTAAGTGAACCAGCGACTTTACAAAGCCGCTGAAATTTTCAGCAGCTTTGTAAAGTCGCTGATTTGACAGATCCGCTGTAACATATATATTTTCACTGCATAAGATTTCAGAAAGCTGGCTCAAATAGTTTTCCAGAACTCTGAAAACAGCCATTTTTGAAAATTTATATTTTTAAAATTTTTTTCGCCGAGTTCAAAAATAATGAGACGTTGCACATCTACAATATATATATTTTCACTGCACAAAATTTCGGAACGCTGGATTGAACAATTTTACACAACGCGTGTGGACAAAATGTATCTCCGTGCAAACAAGTTTCAATAAAAATATACATTTTTGACAAGTCTTACTTTTAACAATTTTGGCCGATTTGAAAACTAATGCCACGTTGCCATTCTATAATATAATATGTTCACTGCATAAAATATCAGAACGCTGGATCGAATAGTTTTGCAGAACTCGTCTGGATAAATCTCCGTGCTAATAAATTTCCTGAAAAAGCCATTTTTGACAAGTCGTACTTTTGACAAATTTTGGCCGATTTAAAAAATAATACGAAATTGCACACCTCCAATATACGTTTTAACCGAACGCCGAAGGAAAAAGCTATACGACAAATACTTTCGGAGATATAGCCCGGACACGAGGTTCACGAAAGCGGACGGAAAGACGGACAAGCTGAAACCTATATCCCCTCGTTACAAGCGGATAATAACAACTACACGCTTGGTGAG
Organism: Protula sp. h YS-2021; assembly: GCA_949752745.1. NCBI lineage: Eukaryota > Metazoa > Annelida > Polychaeta > Sabellida > Serpulidae > Protula > Protula sp. h YS-2021. The sequence goes on from OX457028.1 coordinate 83,515,893, forward strand.
GCAGTATCCCCTGTGTCACAAATAATGTCATTGGATGTTAATAAATTCAATGAAATTGAAAACCCTACATTGCCTAACAATTTTTGGCCGATTTAAAAAATAAGACGACGCTGCACATTTACAACATACTGTAAATGTTTTCACTGCAAAAAATTTAGAATGCCGGATCGAATAGTTTCGAAGAATGCGTCTGGACAAATCTCAATCATAGGTCGAACAAGTTTCATAAAAATATATTTTTGACAAGTACAGTATATATATTTTCACTGCATAAGATTTCAGAAAGCTGGCTGGAATAGCTTTGCTGAAATCGCCTAGACAAAATCTCCGTGCTAACAAATTTCCTGAAAAACAGCCATTTTTGACAAGTCGTATTTTTTAGAATTTTTGGCCGGTTTCAAAATCAATACGACGTTGCACACCTTCAATGCACGTTCTAAATGTATGCCAAAGGAAAGAGGAAAAAAAAGCTATACGACAAATACTTTCGGAGATATAGCCCGGATACGAGGGTGCACGAAGGCGGACAGACAGACGGACAGACGGACAAGCTGAAACCTATCTCCCCTCGTTACACGGGGGATAATAACAAGTAGGTCAGTGAAAACGACTATGTCCTCCACCGGCGTGTACAATTCCAGTACAATATTTTGACAATCGATCAAGAAATGTAGCCTAATTTTTAAAGTCCAGCTGGGTCAACGTTTTTGAGCCGACCTGGCTCATTTAGAATACAAACTCTTGTTAGCGCCCATACTACCTATATGTGAAATATTTTGACAACCGATCAAGAAATGTAGGCTTGATTGTGTTAATAAACTCACTCAAGAGTTCAAGGAATGCAAATTTTAAAGTCCGGCTGGACTACGTAATTCTACCGACATGGCTCATTTACAATGTTAGCACCCATACTACCTATATGTGAAATATTTTGACAATCGATTAAGAAATGCAGGCTTGAGTATGTTAACAAAGTCACTTAAGTGCTCAAGGAATGTGCCATTTTTTTAAAGTCCAGCTGGGTCAATGTCCTTGGGCTCATTTACAATACCAACTCTTGGTAGGACCCATACTACTATATGTAAAATATTTCGACAATCCATCAAGAAATGTAGGCTTGAGTGTGTTGACAAAAAAGTGTCGACAGACAGACAGACCCGAAAACTAACAGCTATAATATTATTAATAATAATAATAACAATAATAATAATAATAAACCAACAAACAAACCTTGAGCCACTTGTCATACACGGTCTTGCTGCAGTTAAAAGTGCCAACAGTGTCAATGTCAAGGACGGTTTTGAAGGCGTTGTAGGACATGCCGCTGAGGGGCACCAGGAAGTTTCCGGCGGCGTCTAAAAAGTCACGTATTCATTTCCCCCTTTTAAAAAATTTCAAATACATTGATAAAAGAAGAATCGGGTTTTTATCCTGATTAATTAGTATTAATTAATTCCTGATCTTAGTTAGCAAGCATTATGAACCATTCATCGAAATCGAGTCAATAGATTTAGGTGGAGATACGGTTACGCGAACGCATCAAGCCAGAAACTTAGGTGTAATTATGGACTCTTCAATGTAGCTTCTGCCGCAGATTTCATCAGTAAGGAAAAAGTGCTTCTATTTTTTAAACTGGATAAAAAGTGTCAGGCCCTTCCTTACTCAAGATATGACTAAGGTGCTGGTACATGCCTTGGTAATCAGCAGACTGGATTACTGCAACGCACTTTATATTGACCTTCCCATGTCTTCATTACAACAACTACCATCAGTTATGAATTGTGCAGCCAGAATAGTTATGAACTGTCCCTGGGATGCCAGTGTTTCAGAAGCATGTAAAACATTGCATTGGTTACCAGTGCGTGAACGGATAATCTTCAAGATATGCCTTTTAGTGTACAAAGCGCTGAACGGATATTCCCCTCAATATATGTGCGATATGCTTAGTAGATATACACCAACCAGGCAGCTTCGCAATGGATCAAGAAACCTTCTGGTAGTTCCAAAAACAAACATGAAATATGGTGATCGCGCATTCTCCGTGGCAGGTCCACGAGAATGGAACAAGCTTCCTGACAATATCCGAAACTGTGATAATTTATTCAGCTTTAAACGTTTGCTCAAAAGTCATTTGTTTATGTTAGCTTATGGACGTTAAATCAGTATTATATTTTAGAAATTTGTATAATTTTATAGCAGATTTAATTTTATTTAAATTTTATATTGTAAAGCGCTTAGTGAATAAGCGCTATATAAAAACAGTGTAATAATAATAATAATATTATTTTTTTAACATATCTGACTATAAACACCTCATTCTTTAAAATAAGAAAATATGAAGCAAACTAGAACCGTGTTTCGCAAGCGAAATCTTCAACACTTGACAAACATTAAAATTTAAAAATATTTCTTTGAACGGCTTATTATTTCTTGAACAGCATGAAGTTTTTTACAAGCCGCATAGTCTGTAATGCAACTAAGTACAGAGCTTATGCCGAAGCACGTATGCGGCTTAAAAGGTTCATCTGCTTGGTTATGTTGGCTCAACGGCTTTATTGACTGAACGGACTAACACTTTTTCTCTGTGCAGGCAGAGCTCGCGCAACGCCCATAAGCTGTGTTGTTTTGCTCAAATGCGCTGTATTTATTTATTCTAAAATCTACTGTTCGCGTGGCGTTTTAAGCATGAAAACGAAATCGTAGACGGAAAAAAGGCGGGATGCACACCCTCATATCAAGTTCTACATCAGTACAAAGTTTTGTGGTCCTAGGGCCTGTAGTGTCAGAGAAGAAGCTGAGACAAGAAAATGAATTTTTACTGTCAAGAAAAAAAACAGCCCCACGGCTGCCTGCACAAATTCATATAAGCCTTGACCAAGTCAAAGGCTTGTCAAGTGTTGATAAGAAAGTAGATATTTTTGTTCCGGTTGGAACAGGGCACTTTCGACTCACCGAGTGTATTCCGGTACAGACTGACGTAAGCCAATAGCCGTAAATACTTCATATATCATGTACGCCAATGAGACTGCGTATCGTGAGGAACAGATGTGGCTTATTTCGTACTTATTTCGCACAGAACAAATATATCTCAATTCTTATTTTCTCAATACATTCTTACTTTTAAATAATAGGGTGTTTATTATTTTTTAATTTATTTGATAATTATGAAGACATGAAATTTCTCCATTCAAACAAATCAAAATCGTGTAACTACCCAAATCTCAAACCTAACCTTCAACCTCAACCCCGAACCTCAGCCCAACTCTCAACCTCAATCCAATCCTCAACCCAACCCTCAACCACAACCCCGCGCCTCAACTCAACCCCAAACCGCAAACCAGCCCTCAGCAACGAACCTCAGCCCAATTCAACTAGGGGTGTGACGGTATGACATGCCCACGGTTCGGTTCGGTACACTTCAATTAATCGGTTCGTTTCGGTTTTTTTCGATACGTTTTGTCTGATAGCTCTGTTCTTCAGCATACAGACCAGCATCTCAAGTACTTATTACGACGTTTTTGTTCTTGTTTTATTACACAGTACTTACCTGCCGAGTACTTGTTCCATGACCTAAGTACAACGTTTATGTTTATGTTGCCCTGATACTCGATATATTTTATTTAAATTTTATACTAATATTGCTTTAATTCAGATTAAAATAAAATAAACAAAACAACTTACTGTTGACCAGGATGTCGATTTTGCCGTATTCTTTAAGGATTGCGTCGACGGCTTCTATGACCTCCGCAGGCTGAGGGAGAAAAAAGGCATAGATATTACGTAATCATATGGTATCGAGGCATGACGTCGGTGGTACGTCATTACTCGGTGTCAAGACATGACGTCGGGGTACATCATCAACTGATATCAAGGCATGACGTCGGTGGAACCTCTTTAATTGTTATCGAGGGTGACGTCAGTGGTACGTCTTCACTTGATATGGGGACATGCCACCATTGTTACGTCATCTGACATTAAGGCATGACGTCAGTGGTGCGTCAACAATTGATGTCGAGGCTTGATGTCAGTGGTACGCCATCACTTAATATCGAGTCATGAGGTCAGTGATAGGTCGTCAATTGATAATGAGGCGTGGCGTCAGGGCTACGTCATGCCGTGATGTCGAGACATGACGTCAACTGTACGTAAAACGACTTACATCAAAAACGAGAACGCAAAGCAAAGATTATAAAGGAAGATCACAGAAAAAAAGAAAAAGACAAGAAAAACAGCGAAGAAAAAATGCAAACAAAGAGAACAATATGCAAGAGACAGGGGAGCAGGAGTATGCGAAGACAAGGGGGACGAGACGAAAAAAAAAGAAAGGGAAATATAAGAAATATAAGGACTGAGAGGCCCATGGAAAAATCCGAAGAATACGATGGACGAAGACCAACGGACTGGGGAATAAAATAGCAGCCAGTCCCACCTTCCTGACATCCATGGCTAGCGGCAAGCATTTCCCACCGGTGCCTTTCTCCAGTCGCTCCGCTGCCTCCATCGTCCTCGCTTTACTGCGGCTCGCAATAGCAGTGCGACAGCCATGTCTGAACGAGCCAAGTTCAGAAATTCAAAAAAAAAAAAAAAAAAAAAAAAAAAAAAAAAACAAGTTTCATGTGAAACATCAGTCTGTTGGAACCGGACATTGTGGGTGAAATTCCCAAATTAATCTTATGGAAACCAGATCTAATCCTTATAAATTAAGGCCAGTTTCCACCCACTCCCCCCCCCCCCCCACCCTCAGGTTCATGATGCTTCTCGCTTGATGAAAAGGCAATCTGTTTACGCTTATGATAACGCATATTGACAGGTCATGATGGGTGTAAAGTCAGGCCACTTTGATACGGCTTCATTTACTTTCACCTACTCACCTCATCAAAATCTCTGTGATGGTAAACCCTATCCCCGAGCCGCCGCCAGTGATGAGCGCAACTTTACCCCTGGAATGAAGACACTATCCCAGTCCAAAATGGCAATCACACTGCACACGATACTTCACAAAACAAAGTCTTCCGAATGATCATTGCAGGAAGAAAGATCTTATACAGAGGGCGTCAGATTACAGATAGTTAAGGTTATTTTATAAATAATGCGTATTTCTTGTTAAGTGTTTGCCTTCTTCGCTGTTTACTGCACTAAAATCAGCTTAGATAATTTGTTCAGATTGCATGGTCTAAGTCTGCAGATCTGTGTAATTAGCACGATTACGTTCAGGTTAATTTCAAAATTAACCTACAATTTTAGGCAGTACACATATTTGCCGGATTAGGCGGTTAATATCACTGTCCTGGCGGGTTCTGCAAGCCAGATACACTAGAGGCGCTCATTCGGGTCCTAGTCATAAAAGTCTCAAATAAGAAAGGTGTATTTTTGAAAAAGGGGCTGTAGGTCCAATGCAGATGCAATTGCAATGCAGATGAACCAAAAATGCTCAAAAGTATTACAAAATACTGTACAAACATTTAAGAATAAAGTACCTGGACCATAGGACGGTTAATTGAGATTTTTACCGGGCCCCTAGTGAGCACATGAGGGCCTTTAGTGTATCTAACTGATATCACTGGCCCTCATTGACCGACTATATAGTCATTCAACACTTCAAACACTAAAATTGTATTTACTCGTATGAATGTTGTTCAGAATCAGTTGCTCATTAATACAAGTTTGTCCAAGGAAAGACTAATTCCAGCCTGCATTAGCAAGGGAATTTCCCTGAAAAAAAAACTTTATTTCAAAAGATGAGACGGCAAAGAGCTAGCGAAATAATTAATTTAGCAACGGACTCGAACACAGACCGATAAATACATACAAAGATTTGTTTCCCAGAAAAATGGGAAACAGATCTTGTGTATCTCTGGTAGACTGGGTAGTCTACCAGAGATACCTTCGAACAACAAAACGAAGTTGTACCCACACAAGTGTACTGTTGGTCGGACATACACAATTAATGCGCGGTTAGCATTTTGGACCAGTGCGCACGTTTATGTAACTTGCCTCGATACGCAGCTTTTATTCAGACCAGTATGCACGTTGATGCGCAGTTCTTATTTTGGAACAGTGCGCATGTTTATCTAACTTGCGTTGAGGCACGGTTCGCAGTTCGGACCAGTGCGAATGTTTATTCAACTTGCATCGATCCGTGGTTCTCATTTAAAACCAATGTGCATGTTTATTTAACCTGCATCGATGCGCGGTTCGCATTTTAAACGAGTGCGCTTGTTTCTTTAGGTTGGGTTCATGCGTGGTTCGCACTTCCAACCACTGCGCATGTTTCTTTAACTTGCGTTGATGCGCGGGTCGTATTTCAGACAAACGCGCATATTTTTTTAAGTTTCGCTGATGCGCGGTCCTTATTTTGAATAGTGCGCATCTTTATTTAAACTGCGTTAATGCTCGATTCCAATTTCGAACCCATGCGAATGTTTTTTAAGCTGCGTTAATGTGCGGTTTGCATTTCGGACCAGTGCGCGTGTTTACTTAATTTGCGTTGATGCGCGGTTCGCATTTTGCACCAGTGCGCATGTTTATGCAATTTGCGTGGATGTGCGTTCCACATTTGGGACCAGTGCGCATGTTTCTTTAGGTTGCGCCGATGCGCGGTTCGCTTTTCGAACCACTGCGCATGTTTATTCGACTTGTGTTGATGAGCGATTCGCATTTCGCACCAGTGCGCATGTTTACTTAACTTGTGTTGACGCGTGTTTCGAATCTGAGACCAGTGCGCATGTTTCTTTAGGCTGCGTTGATGCGCGGTTCGCATTTCGAACCAGTGCGCATATTTATTTAACTTACGTTGATGTGTGGTTCGCATTTCGAAACACTGCGCATGTTTATAGAACTTACGTTGATGTAAAGTGCTTATTTTGGACCAATGCGTATGTTTATTTAACTTGCGTATATGTGCGGTTCGCAATTCGGACAAGTGCGCATGCTTTTCCAACTTCCATCGATGCCCCGTTCTTATTTCTTAACTGTGCGCATCTTTATTTAACTTCCGTCGATGGACGTTTCTTATTTTGGAGCAGTGCGCATGTTTATTCAACTTGCGTCGATGCGCGGTTCTTATTTTTGACCAGTGACGTTTATGTAACTTGCATCGATGCGCGGTTATTTCAGACCAGTGCGCAAGTTCATTTAATTTGCGTTGATGCGCTGTAGCAGGATATTCATTTTACTTTTTTTTCAAAAATTCTGAAAAAAAAATATAAAAAATTTCCAATTCACTCAAAAATCATGAGCCCCTAGAGACGACTCATACCAAAAATACATGATATCTGATAAAAACTGTAGGAGGAAATACATTTTAATTTTTTCCTTCAAAAATTCCCTGATCGACTTAAAAAACACAAGCTGTATTCACGAACCCATGAGCATGCCTCACATCCAAAATGCATGATATCGGATCAAAACTGTAGGAGAAGATGCATTTTGCGGCATTATCTTCAAAAATTCCTCCAAGAATCAAAAATTCCCAAATCGAGTAAAAAAGCATACGATATATGCCCGACTCACCCGGGGATGCCCGGATAAAAACTGTCGTAGAAAATGCATTTTGAAGTTTTTTTTCCAAATTCCCCCAAAATACAAAAATTGTCCGATCGACTACAAAAGCATAAGCCGTATGCAAGACCCCCTAGGGATGCCTCGCACCAAAAATAAATGTAATCGGATAAAAACTGTACCAGCAAGCTAGGGCCATTCGCCACTTTTCAATGATTTTTGCGCAATTACTTTCGTGTTTTGGACGCAATCCGGATATGCTTTTGTATGTTACAAATACAGGATTTTGGTTTTCTGTTATGCGCGAAGTAAAATGTCATGATTTACGTAAATGCCAGACCGATGTATTTTTTTTTCGGGCAGGATATTCGAGCTGTAACTCGCCACTTTACTCTATCATCCCGAAATATAAATTTTAAGTGCAAACTGTAAGACTATCAATTCGCTTTTCAAAATCACTGCTAAGAGCTATAAAGATTACATGTGAGTAAAAGCCTGACTTCATATGTGTATACTCAGGGCTGGTAAAAATTTCGAAATTTTTAAAAATTTCGTGAAATTTAAAATTTTTGAAATATTTCAGAAATATTGAAATTTTTGAAATCTTTCAAAGCACATTAGAAAAAAACACACATTTCCACACTATGCGTAATTTCTGTTTGTTACGACAGTTACGACCGTCAAAAATGCACAGACAGATAAAACTAGATTGGCCAGTGTTTTTGTTAAAACAAAAACGGATATGTCTCCCCCGCCCCCAATCAGTCACGTGGAAAAAAATCGCCAAAAATACATTATTACAGAAAATGAATAAAAACTTCGCAGTAAACATTTACCCTAAATATTGGTTCTTCTTGCCATGTTTCAGCTTAATCCAACAAACTGTTTCGGAGACATCGCAATAATTATGGCCAAAAAAGTTAAAGATCAAAAATTGAAAAATTCACCAAAAATACATTTTCAACGGAAATGAAGAAAAACTTCGCAGTAAACATTTACAAGTTTTGTGAGTTCTTCCTATCAAGTTTCAGCCTGATCCAACAAACCGTTTCGGAGATATCGCAACAATATGGCCAAAAAAGTTAAAATTCAAAAATTAAAAAAATCGCCAAAAATACATTTTCAACGGCAATGAAAAGAAACTTCGCAATAAACATTTGCACTATATGTGGGTTATTCTTGCCACGTTTCAGCCTAATCCAACAAACTGTTTTGGGAATATTGCAACAATATGGTCAAAAAAGTTAAAAATCAAAAATTTAAAAATTCGCCAAAAATATATTTTTAGCGGAAATGAAGTAAAACTTCACAGGAAACATTTGCACTATATGTGTGTTGTTCTTGCCACGTTTCAGCCTAATCCAAAAAACTGTTTTGGAGATACAGCCTGCCAAAGTGAAAAAAATGCACGAACCCCCCCCCCCCCCTATGTTCAAAAATTTGCCAAAAATAGAATTTTTGAGGAAACGAAAAAAAAAAATACCACGGGTATCATCTAGACATGTACCCCAATATGTATGTATGTTTTGAGAAAAATCGACTCATTAATTTCATAAGAACTCACTGCGGACAGACGGACGGACGGACACACCAAATGCTATATATGTCTCCCTTAGGGGGAGGCATATAATGACAGAATCGCATACCGGTTAAACGCATAAATGGGTCAATTGCCTAAAATGATGTATTTTTAACCGAATTATTGCATACCGCTTTATCGTAAAACCGGATAAAGGCAAAGCTTTTTCTCGTTTAAATGGGAAACAATGCTTAATTGCAGAATTAAGGGTGCTTAACTTGAAGCAAACTCGGGAGTGAGTTGCTCCTGTTTGTATAGCTAACATATTGTCTGCTATATTTTGACCTATTGTGTACATATCCGACCTCTTTCCCCTTTGCCGTTAACAGTCAGCCCCCCCCCCCCCCCTTTCAGCTGTTACTTAAAACCTCCTGCCTCTCTCCCCACCCCTTAGAAACACCCCCTCAGATACTCGGAGTAGATGTGTCAACGATGCTATAGGCCAGCAACTGGTAGCTTTGTTACTCAAAAGTCGTAAACTACGCAGGATTTCTATGGCTGCATTGTTTACTGGTAGAGTTATGCCAACGCATTGTGTTAACTGACAACTTAAGATGAATGTCCGTGGATAGGTATCCGTCAGTATTTGGTATTCTTGATGTCCAACTAATTTCTTATTTAAAAATTTCAAAAATGTGAAATTTTTACAGTGAAATATTTCATGAAATATTTCAAGAAATATTTCATTCGAAATATTTCATACCAGCCCTGTGTATACTAACAGTTTTCTTATAGAAGATCAGTATTTTGAGTTCGAGAACCAGTGGCAGTTGTCGGGAGGTTCGGCAAAAAATATCGTTTTCGGGATAATTGTTGTTTTTCGGGAGGTGGCGATGTTACAGGCACAGGCCGGTTCAATCTAGGTTATGGTAGTAGGAAATGCATTTTGAAGTTTTTCTCTTCAAAATCCCCCCCCCAAAAAAAAAAAACACCCGATCGATTAAAAAGGCAAAAGCGTTATGCATGGCCCCCTAGGGGCACCTCATACCAAAAATAAATGACATCGGATCAAAAATCTAGGAGGTACATTTTAAAATTATTTCTTCAAATTTCCCCAAAAATTTAAAAAAAAATCACCCGATCGACTAAACAAAAGCATAAGCCGTAGGCAACGTATGCCAGACCCTCCAGGGATGCCTCGTACCAACAATAAATGACATCGGATCAAAATTGTAGGAGGAGAGGCATTCTGAAACAAAAGTTTATTAAATAAACAAGTACCTAACTAACGGACGCTGTCTGCAGACCGATAGGTATACTATTTTTTGCGAGCGAACTTCTAGTCCTAGATGACTCTTGCTGACTTGGGAAAACAGGAAGGGTGCACTTGGACCAGCGAACTCCTAGCCGATAACAGTAAATCAATTCATAGATTTTAAATTTTTGACACCGTGATTATCAGTTTTCCTTTTTTAAAAAAGGTTCAAAATTTATTCAAGTGTAACCTGTCCGTTTTAAGGACGCAGTGGTGACCTGAGTACTTCCGCAGATGAGTGGGCGATAAATCCAAATACCCTGGTCATCATGGATATTTAGACGAAATTAGGTACTGTCATGCTCTAAATCTGGGTCAGATAAATCTTAATTTCTATTCAAAACCAGCAACGATTACATAAATTCAACTCTTACTTTAGTAAGTCAGGTTGAAAGAAATATTTGTAGTTTTGGGAACACTGGTCAAAGGGTGACGCCATGTTTTATTTTTGTTTATCAACAAAATATCTACTCGCGCCGACTGATGTACATTCTTTTAAACTAACGTTACGGCAACTGCTCTTCATATTTGACAAGCATTGTTTTAAGAAATAATGCATTCATTAAAACTGTAAATGCCTTTATTTGTATCCCTGACGTCTTACATAGAATATTCTTAAGGTGAAAAAAAACTAACCTAAAAAAAGGAAAGTGATAAAACTAACCTTATTTACAACTTTAAGAGAAAACCCGTTCACACAAACACAACGGGAACATCCGCTAGATGGCGGATGTTACATATCGACAAATATAAGAGAAAGTTTTGTTACTTAAGGGGTAAATTAGTACCACAGCCACCGGCAAGAGTCGTTAAAAACCCTTTTGTCTTTGACCTTTCGACTGCATCCACAAAATGTTGTGTTCTGCAACTTTTCGGCACCAGTGCCCACTGTCAACTATTAAAGAGGAAACAAAACAGTGTTTCATTTTTCAATTATAAATAAAATTTATAAAAATTATAAAATTTAAATTGTACGTTATCAGTGAAAGTACTAAAAGTGTTGTAAAGTCTTTCCATGTATGTGTAATTGTAAGTTTTTAAGGGATGGCCGAAAGCCCCAGTGGGCGTTAATTTTGAATTCCATGATAGGTGATCTAGCCTACTCCATTCGCTTAGCTAAGGTAATTGGAGGAAAGGTCAATCAACTGCTTACCATCCCGAGCTGGAATCGAACACGGGAGCCTTAAACTAGCAAATCGACAGTCTAACCAACTGAGCTAACCGTTAACCAGCCAAGATAATTCAGTAGAGATTGCAAACAATGCCGGAAATTGAATTATGGCCCAAGCAATGATTATAACCCTTAATCCCGAGTGACCTTACTCCAGGCACCTCTTCTACCTACACCTTCTGGAGGGAGTGGGAGGGTCAGCTGGAACTACACGATCGGTTGCGATTGAATGCACAGGCCCTTTCTAAAGTTCCCTTTGCACGTAAAACCTTCTTTTTGAAATACAAACATTTGTAATTGATTTTATAGGACAATTTTATATTTTAATAAAGAACCTGGAAATATTGTGCGTTAATCAGGTTTAGATTTATCTCATTTCCATATCGTTGTGACAATTCTATATCATTTCAATCGTGATCAGCTTATAAGTGTCCTTATTTAGCAAGGATTCTGATAAATCCCTTTCCTTCGAATTTGCACGTTTTTAAACTACAATGGCAAGTGACACTTCATCAGGATCACAATATACATCAAACAGAGTAACTACATTAAATACGGCTTACAGATCTGAGAGCGTCAACTCCATCTTAGTGTTAAAGAAAAAAAAAACGGATTTAATCTTCCTTGTGAGATTGTTAGATAAAAAAAAGAGAGAGACAAGTACAGTGTCATATCAAAACCATGAAAGACAGCAACTAGAATAACGAAGGTATCTTATAATCAGTGACGACACTAAATACGGTTTACGCATTTTTTTAGCCCCGCCGACCTTAGCGGTGGGCTATTCCCATTCTTTTTATCCTTCATGATATGTCTTTTAGACCACTTGACGCCGGTTGGTTTATTAACGCAAGTGGGGGCACCTGTCATGCATATGTCCGCATGGAAAATTTCACTTGAAATGCTTCTTCTTTACAGTTTTGAACCGATTGCTTTTACAAGATTGCTCCTTCTTTAGTCTTCCCTTGAAAAATCACTTTTATTTGCGATCCCAAATAATTTTAGAATCCATCAGAGGTCAGACAAATCCCGGCATTAAGAAATTTTCTCTATTCAGTTTTCAAAGTGCTTCTCTTACTATTTAGCAATCCCACTTTTGTACTTGACTCATTAGATCCCGGCTGATCACAATGTTTTTGGACAATCTTGTTTTAAGATGTGGGAAGTTAAACCATTTCGCATGATTCAACCTAAACTGTAAGTGGAGTAGCATTTTTAATTTTTTTTATACTGAGATTTTTTACTGCTCACTCTTATTTCAGTGACACTGATCCAGAAATTATGTCGCAACTCCTTTTCTTCGGTATGTAATAGTTCTCTTAATACTACTTCTATCCCATGAGGAAATGCTACTGGTATCTGTTAAGCATTTTACTGGTTATATGTTCTAGTCTAATACTTATCTTGCTGAACTACCACGGAGAGTAGCACTTCACCTGAAAATCACATGAAGAACATTCTCCTAAAGTTTGGAAGAAATTCAATTGGAGGTACCTCATTTTTTCAGTGGTGCTAGAAAAGCTTTAGTATTCTTTTATATATTCAATTTTTGGCACATCACCAATAAAAGTAATATTTCAAGAGAGGACTACATGGAAAACATTAGATCCGAAGAAACATTTTATGTCAAATTTTACATACGCACATTCAGAGGAGGGATGACGTGGCGTTAATAAACCAGCCACTTCAGTTGGTCTAAAACACACACATCTCAGAAGGATAAAAATAAAAAAGATGGATATAGCCCACCTTCTAAAGTCGGCGGTGCCAAAAAAATTAGAGGGCACACAAAACATAAGAGTACAGGCTTATATTTCCTTCAACATCTACTTAGTTTCTTGTTTTTATAAACAGAAACAATGTTTCCACAGTTTCTTTTGCTCTCATTACTGAAACAAAGGATTCATTCCTGCAAATATAATCATAATCATGAAAATATATATCTATATTACACAACAACGCAGTTGTCCAGCTTTGTTTGGATTAAAAGTGACCATTGTGAACACCAAAAGATACACAAATTAATAGAAAACATAGCCACCAAAAACTCGTTGCTAGAGTTCATCATTGCCTGGAAAACGGTCATTAGCATCTGATAACCACTAGGAATGGTTCGAGTAATTACGTAGCAGGTTTCTGCTAATCTTAAAATTATTATGATTTTAAACAGTCTGATTGTTTACTTGTGAGCGTTTAAAACTTGTAATGTCCTTAAGTGAACGTGAATTGTTCAGCATGAACTGCCGCTCATAGTAGAAGCCATTGCAAAAAGCGCCGTAACGAAGTTGATTTGTTCTTGTGTGGCAAGTCTAGCATGGAAAGTCAGTTAGCCGGGTACATCCATGGTAAACACTGTGTAATTATATTTCTGAATCGAGTTGCTAGGAAATAGGTGTTAACAGCAGCAAATTTTAGATGTTCATATTAAAAATTATCGAAAACCTTCTTTGCATAATTTAAATATTTCTATATCTTATTTTAAAGCCATCAAACTAGCAAATTCATCCAAAATTTCATATACTATAATCTTTTATTGACGACTCCAACAGGATTATAATGCTGAACACTCTTTATGAAACAATCAGAAGCAATTGGTGCAAACAGAAAAAATTAGAACTGATTCAAGTAATGCATATCTGAAGTATTTAATTTCCCAAAGCTCATTTTTATGGGCAAAATATCTTGAAGAGGTACAAACTATTGCTATGGGTTTTTTTCCGACATGCTATAATTAGCTATGGCAATCCATAATAAACATTTTGCGGGATATAACAGCAAAAGTAAAATCTGTTAACGATGTTCCGTACAGAAAGTGCACTTTTCAGCAAAACCCGGTACCTCTGGCTGTCAGAAAGACGTGCATTTCGTCTTTAAGTTCATTTATTCCTCTTAACTTTTTCGTACCACAAGAAATTTCGTGATCTACTGTCAAAATATTGTGCACTGAAACAATATTGCTCAAATCCGCTATTGATCAGTACTGAAGTCTTAATAGTCATAGCAAGGTAGAAACTGGATTAAAGTGTAAAATAAACATCTTAACTACCCAGGGTTGGCATTTTTCCGGGAAGAAAGGTATTTCTTCCCTTCTCTGGGAAGAAACATGGGAAAATAGGGAAGAAATAGGGAAGAAATGGAAATTTCCGTTAAGAAATGGAAGAAATAGGGAAAAATGTCTATTCATGTCTATATATATGCAAATTGTTTTAATATCCAAAATGTATCTAACGTATGGACACAAATTAAAACTACATTCCATAGCAGAACACAAGTTTCCAAGGCGTTTGCGGATTCGGCTCTGAATAATTCCAAAGTCTGACAAATTTGTATCTGGCTAATTAAGTTTAGTAAGAATTGAACATTTTGTTGTCACCAATTACGATCTACTCTAACCATTTCTATCTCCTCTCCCTCGTAGGATTCCTATGGCATCCCCTACCATGGGGAGAAAAGCCCCTATGTTTTTACAGAGGAGGATATTAAGCCCCCTGTCCTTCCATTCTGCACAAAACACTGATTGTTCAAGTGACTAATCGCCGTACGGAGTAGAATTGTATGTGTATTTTATGTCATTGATAAAGGTGTTTAAAAACCACGAAAATGTGCGTCTTTGCTTTGTTTATAATGAAAATAGTGGACAAAATAGTGTTTTTGTATTTCTTCCCTATGGAAGGGAAGAAAGTATTTCTTCCCTATGGAAATTTCCCACGGAAATCACCCACAACTTTCCCTCGAGGGAAAAACCTTGTCAACCCTGAAACTATCATCTGGAATTTCAAAAATGAAGCTTTATTATTTTCGGAAATACTCAAAAAGTGTGTATACTTATTACAGTGAACCTTGAGAAATGCGGAGAAATCTGATATAACTCGCCACTTTACTCTATCATTCCGAAATATAAATTTTAAGTGCAAACTGTAAGACTAACAATTCGCTTTTCAAAATGACTGCTGAGAGCTATAAAGATTACATGTGAGTATAAACCTGACTTCATATGTGTATACTATCAGTTTTCTTATAGCAGATCAGTATTTTGCATTCAAGAACCAGTGGCAGTTATCGGGAAGTTTGGCAAAAAATATCGTTTCCGGGATAATTGTTGTTTTTGGGAGGTGGCGATGTTACAGGCACAGACGGGTTCAATCTAGATTACTGGTGGTGAGAAATGCATTTTGAAGTTTTTTTCTTCAAAAATAACCCCCCCCCCCACAACAAAAAAAAAAAAAAACACCCGATCGACTAAAAAGGCAAAAACGTTATACATGGCCCCCTAGGAGTACCTCATACCAAAAATAAATCACATCGGATCAAAAATCTAGGAGGTACATTTTAAAATTATTTCTTCAAAATTTCCCCAAAAATTAAAAAAAACCACCCGATCGACTAAACAAAAGCATAAGCCGTAGGCAACGTATGCCAGACCCTCCAGGGATGCCTCCTACCAAAAATAAATGACATAGGATCAAAATTATCGGAGGAGATGCATTCTGAAACTAAATTTACTAAATAAACAAGTACCCATCTAATGGACGCTGTCTGCAGACCGATAGGTAACGTAAGCTGGGCTAAAACGGGATATTCTATTTTTGCGAGCGAACTCTAGTCCTAGATGACTCTTGCTGACTTGGAAAGATAGAAAGGGTCCACTTGTACCAGCGAACTCCCAGCCGATTACAGTAAATCAATTCATAGATTTTAAATGCTTGACACCGTGATTATCAATTTTCCTTTTTAAAAAAGGTTCAAAATTTTTCCAAGTGTAACTTGTCCGTTTTAAGGACGCATTGGTGACCTGAGTACTTCCGCAGATGAGTGGGCGATAAATCCAAATACCCTGGTCATCATGGATATTTAGACAAAATTAGGTAATGTCATGCTCTAAAACTGGTTCAGATAAATCTTAATTTCTATTCAAAACCAGCAACGATTACATAAATTCAACTCTTACTTTAGTAAGTCAGGTTGAAAGAAATATTTGTAGTTTTGGGAACACTGGTCAAAGGGTGACGCCATGTTTTTTTTGTTTATCAACAAAATATCTACTCGCGCCGACTGATGTACATTCTTTTAAACTAACGTTACGGAAACTGTTCTTCATATTTGACAAGCATTGTTTTAAGAAATAATGCATTCATTAAAACTGTTAATGCCTTTATTTATATCCCCGACCATCTTACATAGCATATTCTTAAAGTGAAAAAAAACTAACTTAAAAAAAGGAAAATGATAAAACTAACCTTATTTACAATTTTAAGAGAAAACCCGTTAACACAAACACAATAGGAACATCCGCTAGATCAACTGCTTACCATTCCGAGCTGGAAGCGAACACGGGAGCCTTAAACTAGCAAATCGACAGTCTAACTAACTGAGCTAACCGTTAACCAGTCAAGAAAATTTAGTAGAGATTTCACACAATGCCGGAATATTGAATTATCGCATAGCAATGATTATAACCCTTAATCCCGAGTCACCTTAGATCAGCCACCTCTTCTACCTACACCCTCTGAAGGGAGAGGGTCAGCTGGAACTACACGATAGGTTGCGATTGAATGCACAGGCGCTTTTTAAAGTTTGTAAAACCTTCTTTTTGAAAGACAAACATTTGTAATTGATTTTATAGGACAATTTTATATTTTAATAAAGAACCTGGAAATATTGTGCGTTAATCAGGTTTAGATTTATCTCATTTCCATATCGTTGTGACAATTCTATATCATTTCAATCGTGATCAGCTTATAAGTGTCCTTATTTAGCAAGGATTCTGATAAATCCCTTTCCTTCGAATTTGCACGTTTTTAAACTACAATGGCAAGTGACACTTCATCAGGATCACAATATACATCAAACAGAGTAACTACATTAAATACGGCTTACAGATCTGAGAGCGTCAACTCCATCTTAGTGTTAAAGAAAAAAAAACGGATTTAATCTTCCTTGTGATATTGTAAGATCAAAAACGAGAGAGACAAGTACAGTGTCATATCAAAACCATGAAAGACAGCAACTAGAATAACGAAGGTATCTTATAATCAGTGACAACACTAAATACGGTTTACGCATTTTTTTAGCCCCGCCGACCTTAGCGGTGGGCTATTCACATCCTTTTTATCCTTCATGATATGTCTTTTAGACCACCTGGCCACCTTGGTTTATTAACGCCAGTGGGGGCACCTGTCATGCATATTTCCGCATGGAAAATTTCACTTAAGATGCTTCTTCTTTACAGTTTTGATCCGATTGCTTTGAAATTTCTGTAGTCTGTAGCACTGTAGTCTTCTCTTGAGAAATTACTTTTATTTGCGATCCCAAATAATTTTAGAATCCGTCAGAGGTCAGACGAATCCCGGCATTGAAAAATTATCTCTATTCAGTTTTCAAAGTGCTACTCTTACTATTTAGCAATCCTACAAGCTTTTGTACTTAACTCATTAGATCCCGGCTGATCACAATGTTTTTGGACAATCTTGTTTTAAGATGTGGGAAGTTAAACCATTTCGCATGATTCAACCTAAACTGTAAGTGGAGTAGCATTTTAAAAAATTTTTATATTGGGATTTTTACTGCTCACTCATATTTCAGTGACACTGATCCAGAAATTAGGTCGCAACTCCTTTTCTTCGGTATGTAATAGTTCTCTTAATACTACTTCTATCCCATGAGGAAATGCTACTGGTATCTGTTAAGCATTTTACTGGTTATATGTTCTAGTCTAATACTTATCTTGCTGAACTACCACGGAGAGTAGCACTTCACCTGAAAATCACATGAAGAACATTCTCCTAAAGTTTGGAAGAAATTCAATTGGAGGTACCTCATTTTGCCAGTGGTGCTAGAAAAGCTTTAATATTCTTTTATATAGTCAATTTTTTACACATCACCAATAACAGTAATATTTCAAGAGAGGACTACATGGAAAACATTCGATCCGAAGAAACATTTTATGTCAAATTTCACAAACGCACATTCAGAGGAGGGATGACCTGGCGTTAATAAACCAGCCACTTGAGTTGGGCTAAAACACACACATCACAGAAGGATAAAAATAAAAAAAGATGGATATAGCCCACCTTCTAAAGACGACTCTTTATGTAAACAATCAGAAGCAATTGGTGCAAACAGAAGAAATTAGAACTAATTCAAGTAATGCATATCTGAAGTATTTAATTTCCTAAAGCTCATTTTTATGAGTAAAATATCTTGAAGAGGTACAAACTATTGCTATGGGTTTTTTCCGACATGCTAAAATTGGCTATGACAATCCATAATAAACATTTTGCGGGATATAACAGCAAAAGTAAAAAACTGTTAACGATGTCCCGTACAGAAAGTGCACTTTTCAGCAAAACCCGGTACCTGTGGCTGTCAGAAAGTCGTGGCATATCGTCTTTAAGTTCATTTATTCCTCTTAACTTTTTCCTACCACAAGAAATTTCGTGATCTATTGTCAATATATTGTGCACTGAAACAATATTGCTCAAATCCGCTATTGATAGCACTGAAGTTTTAATGGTCATAGCAAGGTAGAAATTGGATTAAAGTGTAAAATAAGCATCTTAACTATCCAGGGTTGGCATTCTATTTCTTTCCTTCCCTGGGTAGAAACATGGAAAAATAGGGAAGAAATAGCGAAGAAATGGAAATTCCCGGGAAAAAATGGAAGAAAAAGGGAAAAATGTCTATTCATGTCTATATATATATGCAAATTGTTTTAATATCCAAAAATGTATCTAACATATGGACACAAATTAAAACTACATTCCATAGCAGAACACAAGTTAGCAAGGCGGTTGCGGATTCGGCTCTGAATAATCCCAAAGTTTGAAAACACGCGCTCAGTAGCCGCCGATGAGCAATTAACACAATGACAAGACGGGATTTCAAAATGGCTCACATTGGGGGTTCTTTGTTGACATAAGTCGTTAAGAGCATGTACGCCCAGTTGGTGGATAAAGAAGGGATCCAGTAAGTTCTAAGGGCAAAGCGATGGTACTTAGCAACAGGGCAGCTCGATAGCAGTAGGAGGCTACTTGTGTATGTTTAGATTGTTCAGTATTTTTCCCAGAGGGGGATTTAGGGGATTTCTCCACCATTTTAGCCCCCTTTCTGGAACACGAGGGGGCTAAAAAATCCCCCACTGAATTTGAAAAAGCCCCTTTTTGTTATACCGAGGGGGATTTTTGTTCGATGGTCAGATGAACATTACAATTTAATTAGTAACCACTGGTCATTTTACACACCACATTTGTGTGGAATCGTTTCATATTACGAGAACAATCAATAAAATCTTCCTTTCTGGTGAAAACAAAACAAAATGGTTACGGTTTTGAATAGATTAATTGAACATTAGTACTTTTGTGCCTTGTTTAGGATTCCTATGGCATCCCCTACCATGGGGAAAAAGCCAATATTATTTTACAGAGGGGGATATTAAGCCCCCTGTCCTTCCATTCTGCACAAAACACTGATTGCTCAAGTGACTAATCGCCGTACGGAGTAGAATTGTATGTGTATTTTATGTCATTGATAAAGATGTTTAAAAACCGCGAAAATGTGCGTCTTTGCTTTATTTATAATGAAAATAGTGGATAAAATAGTATTTTTGTATTTCTTCCCTATGAGAAGGGAAGAAAGTATTTCTTCTCGATAGTAGTAAAAACTTGCCAACCGTGAAACTATCATGTGGAATTTCAAAAATGAATCTTTGTTATTTTCGGAAATACTCAAAAAAGTGTGTATACTTATTAAAGTGAATCTTGAGAAATGCGGAGAAATCTGATATGCAATTAAAACATTATTCGTTTCCAATGCGCTGACATGAAGCGTAGAATCGTAAGAGGACCACTTATGCTTCCCTGTGCCACCTTAAAAAATTCCAACCTTTGTGAGACGCTGCAACGACTGATTAGAAAACACGATCAAACCGCGCATTAGTGTCTGGCTCAACAAACTTGCACAACGTCTGGAACGTGGCGTCCAGAAATGAGAGGACACGTAACCTATTACGTGCAATCTCTTCGAGAAACCTGTAATCCCTTCCTGTTAGCAACACTCTCGGTTTGGGATTGACATTTGGCAACCACGGGCCCATTTTGGTGGAGTAGACAACTGGCTGAGTCGGCAACTTACCATCATTCGACTGATTCGTGGGCGCTTTGACTTGTAGTAGTTTGGAAGGGTGCAGACGCGATCACTGGCCCGGTTTCGAATCTTGAAGCGACTGTAACTCTTCTATCCTTGCATCAACTACATTCGCTAAGCAAGGTGTCGTGGATGGACGCAGCAAGACACAGAGACGGACTCATCACTTGTGGATCTGACGTCGTAAGTTGAATGTAATGAGATCTCTAAACGAATAGCCCCTTGACGTCAAATCTGTAGCATCCTCCCACTTATCCTGATGGGCCAAGCTCTGGAGGCGTGGGCGTGTTTACTGGTCGCAGGGGTCTGTAATCCTCCGATGACATGACCCATGATGAAGCCTGGTAGGCAACCTTTACCGGTGTGGTAGTAGACGACAAGCCAGGTGGTTAGCCGGTTGTGGTGGTGATGCTGACGTAATAATCGGCGAGGAAGTAGGCATTGTCAATTGATGTTCAGCAAGAAACGACTGTGTATTCCTCTTCGACAGACGAGAACTATTCGGCGGAAGAAGATAAAGAAGATCACTAGACCGAACCATCCTCGGATTGCTGTTTCTGCACCGTCAAAGGCTGGATAAGGGCCATCAACGGTAGAGGAGATTCTAGTATCGCAGTTGATTTCGTTGTGGATATAGGGGCAGCACTAAGGCGCCATGTGTTCAAGGCCTGGAGTTGTGTTCAAGAGCCTTGAGTTGTTCATTGTAAGCATGACGCAAAGCATTCGGATGCAAATTCAAATTTATGGCTAACCTTTTGCGTTGCACATAGCGATGCTCTGTTCCAGCAAAATTTATTACACTGCACTCTGGGCTCGATGGTAAAGTCACATCCGTAGCACCGGTTGCTGCCAGCTGATAATTTTTCACCCTTAGAAACCTTGAAAAACGTGAAATAAAGTCAGTACAGCAACTTTAAAACGTGATTGAGAAGTTGCTCGACCGCCGATCACATGCACAACCAGAAACTGCCTTTATATCCGTCACACCAGCGGATGACACGTGATCGAGTCGCTGAATGTACGACCCGACCAATCACAATTGCGGGTTGTAACAGCAGCTACCCGTTGTGTAGACGACCCGTGACAGCAACGACCCATCACAGTGAACAGTCGGCACAGCTACGACCCGTTGGATGCACGATCCATGGCAGCAGCGGCAGGTCGTATGGTCGACCTGTCACAGTCACGGGTCATGATAGTCACGACCCGTTGCATGTACAATCCGTAACAGAGGCAGCAAGCCACAGGGTTGTCATGCCACTAACACAGGTCGGGACAGACACGACAACTGAACGCATATCAACAAAACACTTGACCGTGACATACTCAAGTGGACATACTTCAACACAGCTATCGACATTGCAAAGACCGTGACATGAGTAAGCACACTCCCTAGTGTGACAGGTCGCCGCCGTCACGACTTCAAAACATGTACTATCACGTGCTCGTGCCTGTGTCAATGAAACAACCGGACTTTTTAATCGGTAAATGAATTCACGGAAGGTGTTAATGAATTCTCTCAGGATGCAGACTACACACACCGCTGTAATGCTTTGGACGCGTGCAGTTGAATTGATCATATTGCCTTAAGTGCATAATAATAAAAATGTTATCTGAACATTCAGATAACATCAGCAATCGCTTTCCAGTTCAAACTGAATTCCATTGGCAAATTTACAAAAAAAGGTGAAAAACTTTCGGCTCTTTAGCTTTAACACTCTGTTCACGGGTCACTGTAGCCATAGCTTAAGATGTTTCCACCCGTTCCGTTTCTTCCGACTCGACACTTTCTGTTTCGACCCAAACGTCGCTTGGTGCTTTTTCCACCGGATAGTCTACGTTTGTTTCATCTGGTAGTATATTGACGATGATCAGATCGTGCGGTGGATTATGCACTACCATCGCATTCAGCAATCTACTGTAAATAGGCGTTTCGACACTTATGCGTGCCATGGGGAATCTCTGGATAAAACGATCTATTAAAACACAGTCACTGATTTCCCCTGTCATTTCGATCTCCATAACAAGGTCTGTGCAGACAATGGCACTCTGCCACAACCTGTATCGCTCGGGACCATCATTTTTCTCCAGAAACTAGTTTTCTGTATAACGGGAGTCGCTTGCTGGCCATCTTTCGAGTCGATATGGCTCCGGTAAATAGAACTGCCTCACCATTAGCTAAGCAGTGTAATCCATCCTTGACATTTTTATAAACAATTTCCTGAGATGGTTTTGATGCAACGGCTCCTGATTTCGCGTTCGTACGTTAGTAAGTACGTGGTTGTCCACTTTGTTGCGGTTTGCCCCGATACTGCTCCGTTACGTTCGAACGTGAGCTATTTTCGTTCCTTGGTTTGAGACAATCACGAACGTAATGTCCGTATTTGCCGCAGTTGTAGCACTGCACAGACGTCTGTTGTTGTTTCTGTGGCTGTGAACTTTGGTTATTGCGCGTGATTGCTTGTCGAAAGTATTGTGGCCCTTTTCCTTTTGTATGCCCGATTCCGCCACCATGTGCCTCCAAATACAGCTTGGTCGTGTGCTTGCGGAGGTTTTGCAGCCGTCGCTAATTAAAAATGTAACCAACTAAGAGCTTCGCGCCTAAACCAAGAACCATTGAGAAACTAGCTACCCAAAAACATGTTACAAGTTACATAGGGACCAAAAAGTGATGTTTCTGGAAGGATCACGAACTCCTTTAAAAAGGCATTATCGGTTATTATCTATGATATCTCTAAATACTTGAATATTACTCGGAAAGTTTGTGCTAGGTGGCAGAAAATTTTCCTCCTCTCAAAAAACCGACAAAATGAGAACACCAAAATATTGCCATGTACACAATCTTGACGCGTTCTACACAATGCTATGTGAAACTTCAAATTTCGACTTCGACTTCTGAGGATATCCGGTATACTTGATATGTAAGTAAATTTTTAGATGACACAAAATGTGACAAAACGACATCAAACGAACTTGAAAGTAATACCATCGCGTTCAACATACCAAGATCCCCTCAGATCCTACACTGACCGTCGTGGTCCTGTCGCGCTTTGTAACAAAAGCGTTACATCACCAGTTTTCTGACACATTTACTCGCGCAAAGCAGTTTATTCATCACTTTACAACACATGAAGGAAACGATCGCACCGATCGGTGCTTCTCTGCATTCCCACAAAGCAGACGCATCCCACACCACAACAAACAGAGTGGGGCACAAACCGAATCACAAGCACGCTCATAACACTCAAAATACTACACATTCACACACGGCGCGACTACAACACATGCATGCCCAGAAAATCACATTGGCATACCCTAACAACTAAACATAACCAAAACGACGTATTCTGTCGACATATGTCGTGATACTCGTGCAAAGTGTTAAGAAAGCCTCAACGCCAAAATCAGAATACATGTATATCCGATACATGCGCTAACAGATCCAAAGACAATCTGACACTGTCATGGCTTACTTTTCTGGTGAGCGATAACTTGCCTAATGTGTAGTTTGGTTGTGAACTGGACATTTTCATCAATTTTTCGACGTCAACACAAAATCATAGAATTTTCTCAGTCTATTCAAAGTTACAGCAAAGACGTTTATTGGAAGCATCATCTAATTAGCTGCGTGTCGAAAAAGTTGAAAAGACGTTGATCTATGATCGCGACCAGTCACAACCAAATAGCAAGTTTTAAAACCAAATTCGACCGCTACACAACGTTGCTAATCGTGGCTATTCAATGCTGAGAAGTATGTGTGAAATAATTGTTTGATGTAAATACTCCCGTTCAGTTAAAAACTGCTTTAATTTAAGTAACAGTTAATCATCACTTAAATCAAAAGAAGGATAAATTAATAACGTGTTCTATGTTGTCGCATAGTAAATTGAAATTAAAAATGTGTCAGCAAATACATTTAACAGAGATTTCCAAGTGCTTATAAACACAGGTAATCTGCATTTTGAGGCCAGAGGTGTAGCTATAATGAAGTATTATTCTGTATGAGTAACAAACGCCATAGGTCCAGGTGAAACAAACCAGGTTCAGACACATTATAGGAACAAAGAAACAAGTAAACACATGTCCAATACAAAACCAAGAATTTTATTATCGATTTTCCTGAAGTTAAGTGATACTGAAGTAATCAATCCAATTAGAATCTGCAGCAAGAAACATAAAGCCTCAAACTTCTTGTAATATTGCAAGGAAAACAAATTGCACGATTAATTAAATAGTTATGGACAAGAAATGCGGTATTGATCCAACTCATCCAGAGCATGAAGTAGTAGTTAATTGATTAGAAAATGTGTTTTAAAGAATCTGCCAATCTTTACTTAATGTAAAATTGCATTTCACAGGTAGTCTTCCCCTACACAGTCTTCCGGCAGGTGGTCTTCTCACAGATAGTCTTCCCGCAGGTAGTCTTCCCGTAGATATCGCAAATTTAAAGACTGTGCAAAAGATAATACATTTCAGATCGAGTCAAACAGCTTTTATACTGAAATGAATTAT
The DNA here is from genome assembly GCA_949752745.1 of Protula sp. h YS-2021. Classification (NCBI taxonomy): domain Eukaryota; kingdom Metazoa; phylum Annelida; class Polychaeta; order Sabellida; family Serpulidae; genus Protula; species Protula sp. h YS-2021. The sequence continues at coordinate 83,541,051 of OX457028.1, forward strand.
TTTTAAATTTAAGCACATTCGTGATTATGCATAAAATGATGTAACCCTGCTCATAGTCATAGAAATACACATGGATTCAACATTACTCATGTGGGAGTTTGTGTTGTAATAGAATAAAAGCGTGGCATCGACGCAGTCAGTGTCATAGTAAATCTAGTTCCAGCGTTGAAAGTGCCACCTGGAGAAGTAATATGTATGCAATCTACTGATGTGACCAAGAAGTATATCTAAGATTTCAGTGTCGAAGATTTTTGTAAACTAGTTAATTCCAACCTCATGTAACATATCCTTCTGAACCTCTTGATAATGGCTTGAGGTTGCTTATGATACAGATTGTTTCAGTAGGGTTTTAAGATGAAATTTGAGAAAATTTAAAGGTCTAGTTATGGTATTAACGTTGTTCATATAACGTTAATACCATAACCGAAAGACTCAGTGGCTGTTACTTTTCATAGGAGATAGGTAATTTAACCCACTACTACTGCAATTGGAGCCAACAATAATAACTTCCCACCTCGAGCCGAATTTGAGCGCACTACCTTGTTTATATTAATGTTAAATACTGTGCAGAACAGTGGTGTGACATGTATCTCAACAGTGTCCTCTTTTCTACTGAATATTAATCTTATATACCTGGGAAAAATTAATTTTTACCCTGTATGATTAATTCTCAATTCTTTAGAAATCAGAAATATGTCAGAGATGTACTTTTGATCAGTTCAAACTCATTTGTTATCACATTGTTTGAGGGTAAATTTACCATAACATAGCACTCTTTCATCTATCAAAAGACAAATGTTCGTAGCACTTGACAGTTTAAAACTGATTGATATTAATAGGCTATGGTGAATAAGTAAGTCTTTAGCTTCTTTTTAAATTGGTTGGTAGAGATACACGATCGTACTTGCAAGGGTAGCGAGTTCGAAATTCTAGGGCCGTGCACAGAAAAACCTCGGTCTTCAACTTCTAAGCGTGTTTTAGGCATTTCGAAAAGAAGTTTGTCTCTGGACCTGAGAATACGTGCGCTTGATTTGAGATGTAGGAGATCTCTAAGATAACCAGGCTCGTTCCTGTGTAGGACTTTATGTACGGGCAGTTCAACTTTGTAATCTAATTTATATTTGATGGCTAGCCAATGTAAGGCTTTGCGTGCATCACTTAGTTGATCGAAGCCCCGTAATCAGGCGGACGCATTCGTTTTGCACTTTTTGTAATTTAGAAGCCAGTCTTGAGTCATGCTAACGAGCAAACAGTTGAAGTAATCTAACCTCGAGATGATTAGCGACTGTACAAGTATTTTCGTTGCATCATCAGTGAGCAGATGACGTATAGAGCGTAGCTTTTGAATCCACAAGTACGAGGTTTTGACAAGGTGTAAAACATGACATCGTCAAACCTTGGTCTCAGAAAATGCCGAGATTTTTTATACAAAGGACAGTTTTAATTTCTTCACCAGCAATACAGATCGAGTCGATTGGAACTTTTTTCAATTGACGTTTTGAGCCAGAAATTATAAATTCAGTTTTACTTTGATTTATTTTAGATGGTTATCGAACATCCATTTCGAGAGCGCTTTAAGACACTATTCTGGTTCTAGTTTTTTCAAACATAGTAATTTGGTGTATTTTAGGCTTAATTGATTTATAAATTTGACTGTCGTCAGCGAAGAAATGAGAATATTGAGTAGAAAGATGATAGTATCGAGCTCTTTCGTGCACTGGCGATGGTCATGTAAGTACGATGACAACAAATGCAGGACTGAGTCATTTATTCCAAGATGCTATGATTGACAGTATCAAATGTGGCACTTAAATCTAACATGGGAAGGAACTATTGATTATTCATGCTACGTTGTATGTCATTCACTACTTTAACCATTGCTGTTTCAGTGCTAAAACCCTTCCGATACGCAGACTGCATCGGTTCTTATAATGAGTATTTCCTGCAGTGGGCACCTATTTGTCCAATAACTTTCGATACAAACGGTAAATTTGACACAGGTCAAAAATTGCTATACTGTAACTCGAAGGGTGTTTTTTTTCAAAAGATGTAAAACGTGAGCTAATCTGAAATCAGATGGCATGTGATCCGTTGTAATTGAAGTGTTTATATGCTTCAAAACTGGCAAAGTTTCATCAATACAGTCTTTTAGCACAGGTATGGGTAGAGGATCGAGATTACACGTGGTGGCTCAAACTTTCAAGACATGCCGCTTAATATCAATCTCTGACACAGGAGCAAATTCCGAAAAGTGGGTAATGTCTATTTAGCGCTGTCTCAAAGACATTGATTTTTAGTCGCAACTAATTAAAACCGAACTATAACCAGATTCAATTTACGATTTGGCCTGGTACTGAAGCAATCTTAAATAGACATTTTCTAGTCTAGAATGTATTTAGTTTTGATCTGTTAGAATGCTGATCTACCATAGAATGTTTTAATGCTTAGTTATAATGCAACTGCCAACTTCTCATGACTTTTAGCAAAGATTTTTTATACAATTCTAAATTTTTCAGTGTTCAGAATGGTTTTCTTGTGGCTACAAGCGTAATTTTCGTGGCTCGGTAGCGAAAACGGTCTAGATACCATTGTTTTATTTCCATGGTCAAATTAATATGCATACCCAAATGCGTTTTTTTCTTGAAAAAGACATTGCAATATTATTACCTCACGCATGGATAGTATTGTTATTAAATTAAACAAAGTTTCAAACGTTTGTAACACATCTTCAAATTAAAGGACACTGCTGCCAGTTGAAGAGAAAAAGAAAATGGTTTATATATTGTTTATCATCAATTGAAAAATGATCAAACGCCTCTATTTCAGAAACGATATTTTTTTGGTTTTTGCAAAAAATAAAGAATTTTTCCGTCAGCCACATTTAAAGAAATCAGAGTTAGTATCAATAAATAATAACTGTTCCATCTATTGCAACGTCCTTACTACCTTCAATTCAGTACTTGATTGACAGTATGACAGTATGGCGCCGCTAGTGCTGGTATTGTTATATGTCTGTTTTACGGTTAAGTTTCCTGTCACACAGCTCAATCCTGGCCCGAGGCTCGAGAAAGAGCACATGTGCTCTCAGATCTCTAACAATCAAGAACCCCTCTCCTCAAAAATTGCATTATTTTTTTAAATTTTAGATACTGTGTGAAAGCTTGAGTACATTTAGTTGCTACTTGAAAACATTGAACATTTTATGTGCATATATGGATCGACATAACTCTACAATGACGAGTTATAATATGTTCTTCATACCCCCATTTTGTATCCTCTGCATTGCACAGATTTTAGTACAGTCGACATTCAAATATGAAGCCTTGTATTACTGCAATAAATTTCACAACTGATATAAAGTTCAATGGGAAAGTAAAGCATACCAATGTTTCCTTTACTGAATTTTTATAGTTATATTGTCAGTTCAGTATGACCAGTTATAAGTCGCTAGTATAAAACTCAAACTACGCAACAATAATTATACTATTACATACTGTTCTAAAGTTAATTATGCACATTTTATCTTCAAACCAAATCGCAGAACTTGTGAGCGTCAAATATATGCTACATGGTTATGTGTGATTAGGAATAAACCCATTCCAAACAGAGAACGTTTAATAGGTGTCAAGATAGAAATCGATACTATAGAATAAATACTGCCAAGTTACAACCCTTCTGCTAAGCTCGAGGTCTGATATTGATTAGACACACAGTGAACTTGCAGGGAAAATATACACTTAATAAGTATATGCTGGCAATATCAAAGGAATACTTCACAGTTATATAGCACAACCATCTATGTTAAATGTCATAATGTGCCTGAAATAAACAGATCATGATCTATGATGTGTTAAGAAGTATTACTTCACAGTTTTAAAGACAAGTTTAAGTAATAATGAGATAAATTAGAGGTTTCAATAACTTTTTGTTTTCTTGGGAGAAATTGAAAATATAAACTTCACAAAGTTGTCAGGATATATTTGTATTTATAGCAACTGATCTGCTTGTTCATGCTACAAAATAAAGTAAACAATATTTAAAAATACATTTCCTCATGCTTACGACAAAACTATTCCGCGCTGGATATCGTTCAACAATAGGATCACCTTAATGACACATAATAGGTTCTGGCAGCACAATGGATAATAAAAGGCGTAAGTTATTACAATACGACAAAAAAGATTTTATTATACATATTACTGAAGCAAGCAATACCGAAACAGTCAACGAAAAAGAATATGCAGTAAGACAATACAATGTCTCAAAATTCTTACGTTATTGCAATGAAAACAGTTTGCGGGATGATTTGAATAGCTACGTATTTAACCTGGACAAGAAATTTCATATTGATCCAACTCATCATGAGCATGAAGCGATAGCTAAGGGAATAGAAAAAATTGTTTTTAGAATCTGTCAAGCTTTACCGATTTATAATCGAATATTTACAAATGTAAAAATGCATTTCACCGGTAGCTTACCCGCCAACCTTAAAATTGGATTGCCATATGAAGCCGACATTTTACTCGAGATTTCGGATGATTTTAAAGATTGTACTGTCGATAGTTCTTTTATGAACGATCCAAACAGTCTTACTACTGAAATGACTAATTTTCCAAATTTAAGCAAATTTTTGAATTTGCATAAAAATGACTTTATCCCTGATGACAATCACTGGGTGATACATGAATTCAAAAATATGCGTGTTGGAGTGTGCATTGTAATGGAGTATATAAAGCATGGCATCAACGCAGTCGGTGTCACAGTGGATTTAGTTCCAGCGTTGAAAGTGCCACGAGAAGAAGTAAAATACATACAATTTACCAATGTGGCTAAGAAATATATTCAGGATTATGGACTCGATGAAATGTGTGAAACTAGCTGGTTCCAACTTTATCAAAACGATCCCAGTGAACCTCTTGAACATGACTCAGGGCTGCTTGAGACGCGTATATTTCAACTGCTAAATGAAGAAAAAAAGAGAGGTTATCGAGTAGCTAAGTTCTTAATACAAGAGCATAGCTATGAGCTACCATGGCATAGTGATGACTGCCGTTTTATGGAGCAAGATAAACACAGAAAACTATACGGATCAGTCCCACGTATTAGAAGCTATCATTTGCGCATCTGTTTTCTGCATTTACTTTTCCAAACACATAGAACAGTTTTCGAAAACGAACTGACAGGAGGCATTCTTACTCTTTGTTTGTTGGATATGCTTCAGCGCTTCTTTGCAATATGTCCATCGAGACTGGCAGCTATTCCAAAGTACTGGCTTGGAATATACTCTCATCCATTTCAAAGGATACATACAGAAGTTATAAAAACAATTGAGGAACTAGAATACACAAAAGGTGATATCAGGGGAATAATGGATATGTTGCTTAGAAATTGTAGGAAAAGTAAAACAAATCATGTCAGATTGGTAAGACATAAAAAAAGCCCATCTAAGAATCATAGTAACAATGAACTCTTTCTTGCTTATAGCAGAAGTTATGGTCATCGAGACGCATTTAATGATTATCTTCTAAAGTCTAGGAGGCATGTAGTTGCTAGATTTGCTGTAGACATTAATGATATCTTAGATCGTCTGTAAAATTTTGTAAAATTTCTAAACTTGTTTAAGATCCTATTTGGATGTTATTCCACTTTGCGTTAGACGCCTAATGTAGGAAACGAAAAGGAATCCCAAAAAATTGTATAAATTACTATGCAAAGCGCATTTTAATTTGGGTAGATATAGGGCAGACTGCAGAATATTATGATAAAAATCTTAGAATTGTGCATGAAGTTTTATACCTGACACTGACACTAATCAATAACCATTCTTTCTTTTTCAGAAAAGGCTAATTTATTTTAAAATTCATTTTAAATTAAGCAAGTTTTGGAAGAGAAAATTTTATTGGTTCACTAAAATCCTTAATTCGTTTGATTTGGTAAAGTTTAAGACATTAGGGTTTATTATTAAGGACTTACTGGCAGCATCTACGTGTATTTTAGTTACATTAGTAATGAGTTGAAAACCAGATACTTTGGAAAATTGAAATCTGGTTCTTGCAGTATAACTCCACGTAAAAATTGCCTAAGCATAGTGGTTATACATTTGCATAATATATAACCGAATGATGATTAAGAGCGGAGGAATATAGCTATGAGTATCTCAAATCATATTTCTTGTTTGAGTATTCAGGACAAACGCAGTAAAGAAATGCGGTATGGGATAAGTTATGCTTGAATTTGGAATTTAGTAAACGCACATTCTTTAATAATCCGCTAATAACTACGTATTTTAACTCAAAATTTTTAATAGAATAGTCGGAGTTAAGTGGTATTAGTAAGAAATCGTGTACTTGTGCCAAAAGCTTAAGCTGCTGTATACGTTTTAGTACTGTTTGTGTCACGGTTTTCTTCCCCAAAATTTGCATGTTTCGTCTAAAATCGTACTACGGATTATAACGTCAATAGGCCAGCTATTGGTAATAAATCAGTAGATCCTACAATGAAAGCATAATGTATCCTTATTTTGTCCATGTGGGTCTTTCTACACTGTAATTTGACATTGTAAAGAAAAGTGGTGTAAACTGTCACGTAAGTATATAAAATAAATCACGATATGTTATTTTTATCGGTTGAAATCTTTTTACATTTTTAAATGTCACGATATTTTCTTTTGGTTTAACCTTAGACATCAGATATTTCTCTCTTTTTGCACTCTTTTCACATCGAAAAGAATATTTGATTATTTTACTGTTAAGTTTTAAGACATACACAAATTTATGATATTGCATAAAATTAATTTTCTTTAAATTTTCTCAAAAATATATTTGGTTGGACTGGAAATTTTGAAAAGAGAATGAAAAAGCTCAATTTCAGCAGCATAGCAACTGCGAGAGAAATGGCATTCTTCTAAAATTTTCATAACTTGTCTTGCTGGTTTTTCTTCGCTGAGTCTACATAAGGACAAGCATTTAATGGTTTGCTATTTTTCAGGACAGCGCATTTCATTATCGGCCACCAATTTTTTCATTTGCCCATATACTTTTAAATAAAACAAGTTTTCTTGACCACTTCTATCAGATTTTGATATAATATTGCTCATGGATTCAAAAAGGCCATTTACTCAGCAGATCTGGAAATAATGGCTACCCGAAGCAAGAATTTATTAAAAGGCCCTGATCACATAAAACAAATTAAAGAATAGTTTAAACAGCTTCGTTCCATATTGCAACCTTTGCTACTGCTTAGTTTCAGTTCTAGACGTGTGAAAACCACGTTGAATCAAGGTTTCAACAAATGTTCAGAAAGAAAATTAGTAAAATTGCCTAAAGATAAAACTCTTGATACAAGAGTAAATGACTTGGAACAGTACTCGCGTATCGACGATGTAATTATTCAGAGTCCTGATACTCACCGAAGATCGTATGCCAGAGCTGTTACTTCCGATATTAGCACTGAAGACTACGAACATACTCCGGGACACGGACTGGAGAATTTAAAAGACTTTCTTCTTCTAAACTTCCTTCAGGATAAGGTCATTCAAATTGAAAAAGAAGAAATAAGTGCCTGTCATATGCTCAAATATAGAGGCAAAGATGTCAGACTAAACATTGTTGTACTCTTTGTTAATTGTAAATCAAAAGTCACCAGATCTGCTAAGAAACTGAAAGGCACAAATATCTACATGAACGCACATCTAACAAACACACAAAAACAATTGATCTCACGTTGTGTAAGAAGTCTAAGGAAAGGCAATCGCATCCAAAGTAAATGGACAAGACGGACTGTCTGGTGTTTGTAAATACGACTGGAATTTCAAACCCACCGACAATTTATGCATTCAGAGAAATGTGTGACTTCCAAATGTTTGGAATGAAAAATCTATCATTCTGAAGCTGAATATCCCTAACTGATATGCACATAGCCCTCATAAACTCCAAGCAAACATCCACAGTGTTTTGCTGTACTTGATATCAAATTTTCAAGTTTAAATTTAATTTATGTCTGTATATTGTTCTAGTTGTTTGGTGCTGTTGTTGTATTTGAATATAATGTGATACCTATTAACTTTGATTGCATAGTAAATGTACAGGAATGTCAAGAAACAGTTTAAATTACTTATTGAAAAGTGGCAATAAATATAATTGTAATTCATTTTTAAACGTGTTCCAATTTCAAAATGTAACAAATTTAGAATTCCTATTTTATAGTGTAATACAGACATTAGCGAAAATTTATTCCAGTTATATAAGAACTGTACCCATTTTAATTGTGTAGAATATACCGATTACAAAGAACATGACTTTGCAACTGATATCGTCCCCTGTAACAACTTTCTTTAATGATACTGTAAAAAAATGTAAATATTATACCGTCCAAGATTTCTCAAGTACCATCAGATACGATGAAGGTTTCTCAATTATTTATTTTAACCTAGAACATTGAAAGCTAATTTTGATACCTTGATTACAGTGATCGTATAGATAAGAAGTTCTATACAACTGCAATATCAGAAAGCTGGTTAAACGAAAATGACAACATAACAGACTTTTTGATTGAAGGGTATGAAGCAGTCAACATAGATCGTAAAAACAAGGTTGAGGTTTTCTATTTTACATTGATTATAAATTTCAATTGGTAATATGTGACCATGGCATTTGGTGACTTGTTAGTATGTATTACAGTTGAAAACATCATTTAAAATACAAACATATCATTATTAGTTGTTTCTATGCTCTTCCAGGTTCAAATTTAGAGAGTAGCATTGAATTTCTAGATGTTATGCTTAAGTAAATCAAAAAGTCTATATTTTGTGTTGTGGTTTAATAATGATCATCTGGATGTTTTTACATTCTGTGCATATACAGGTAAAACCAAATCACTGGTAAGAAACAGTAATGAACAAACAGTTGCAGTCTATAATCAAGACCTTAAAAATTGTAATCGGGATAATTGTCCATTTAGATGTTTAAGAAACGTGTAAGTAAACCTTGCATGAGAAATAGCCTAGTGACCGCCTGACATAAAAAAAAACAAATTATACAAAGGTTTCTTAGAGTGTGGAACAACTAAATAATTAAATCAAATTCAAGAGTTGCAGAAAAACACATAATTCTATTCTGAACTATTGTGAAAGAGAACACTTCTCTAGTTTATCATGAAACCACTATGGTAAGGATAAGAAAACTTGGTAAACATTAAATTATGTACATAAAAGAAAACAGCAACACTACAGCTTCCCAGACGCGTTTTGCAGTTCAGGCGGCAAAAGTGTGACCAGCAGACTTGACATTGCTATTGGGTTCAATGATTTTTTTTTACAAATATAGGTCCTAGTCTGGTAAAGAAAATTCATAGTGTGGGTTATGGTAACATTTTTGAATACATGCACAATAAAAACGAAAGTGGTATATTCCTTATAAATACAGATGACAAAGAATTGCTGAACTGAGTAAATTCGTTTTAAGGCAACAATTTTCTAGGTCGTAAAGGTGTCGCCATGCGCACTGTACAGAAAATAGTCACACAGTTTTGTTAAGCCATTTACATACATTTGTAATGTAACTGTTGTGCTTCCCAATGGAGTGAAAAAGCTAATCTTACGCCACTGTTTGATTCTGGTGAGAAGTGTAAATTTAGCATGTAGAGGCCTGTTGCTCTGTTGTCTCATTTTTCTAAGATTATGGGGAAACTTTTTTATAATGGTTTGGACAGATTTATTGAGAAACAAAACGCTTTGAGTGAAAATCGATGTCTTTCAGTCAAACCGATCTACGACTTTAGCACCTTTAGAATTGATAGAAAAATTAACTTCATCAAATGACAAAACGTTATTGACCAGTGGAGCTTTCTTAGATTAGAAAAATAAGTATTTGCTACAATACATCACAATTTACTTCTTCAAAGTTATATTCTTCCCTTGTTCATGGAGCTTCAAATGGATGGATAAAAAATTACTTTTGTCTGCGAGAAAACCCTGCATCAATATTTCCAGTTGTTTTGCATGTTTGCATGTTTTATGTAGTTTTCCCCAAGGCTCAGTTCTTGGCCTCAAACTCTTTATATTGTATATTAATGATATTAGTAATGTCTCAAAATTACTTCAATCATTCTTTTTGAAGACGATAACAATATTTTTTCTCTGGTAATGATATTTGTAATGTATATATACACAAGTTAACACTAAGGAATTGTCAAAATTAAATCGGGGTTTAAATTAAGCAAATTATTATTTAACGTAATGAAAATGTCATAGTATTTTCGCTACCCTCGTAATATTGACGATTGGAGACCCGACAGTACGACGACGGTGTCACTTGGGGAGGCCGTTAATGCGTTAATTATTTGTGTGTTACCAAACAAATATGCAACACGACTCATTTTCTCTTGATGCCCAAAGAGTGGCAAAGCTGCGCTTTTCAGCTCGCAAAAAGCGCGACTCTTTCAGCTTTAAATAAGACAAAGAATAGTTGAAAAAGCTGTACTTTTTGCCAGGTTAAAAAGTGCGTCTCTTCAAAACGCAAAGAGAGTAGCTGAGCTTTTTTCTGAAAAAATTGCCTCAAAAGGGAATGGATCTCGGGTCGTTGGCAGCAGGGAGCATGGGGGACCTATTTTTATGATACCAAGCGAATGGGACGGTATTTTTCGAGGGACATGTCCAGAAACATAGGCTGCTGGGCTTATATTCTAAAACTAGTTCGATACTTAACCAAAAAGAAAGAGGGCAACAACTAAGGGTTCTCACAGTGTTTGGCCTTAATAAGTCTAACAGCAGCAGTTTAGAAATTTCTGGAGGAATAAAAATTCTAAGTATTAATTCCACTTGGGCCATCACAAGTTTATTCATGAACTACCTTAAAATGACATTGTTTAAGATTAAAAGGTAAACAGTTCTGGAATGCATTACCGGTCAAACTCAAATCATTGCAAAACGGTACTTTTAAAAAAAACATAATCTTAAGAAATATGTCATTTCCTCTTAATTGGAAGATGAATTAATCTCGAACCAGTGATAATGGTATAAATAGTATTAATGCTTTCGCATTTTCTGGTATCAGCTGTCATATATATGTTAAAAACACCTAATTTTCCATATAATAAATGTTTCATTACAACTTTTCTGAGTTTATACAAGTAATTTATATGGCTATACATAAATTATGGCTTTATATAAATACTTATATTATATAAAAATGAAGTGTTCTTAGTGTAAATATTTGTTAATTTCAGCATTGGACAAGCACCTTTGCATTGCTTTTGCTTGTTACTGTTTTCAGAAAATAAAATAATTGATTATTTTAAATTGGTTCCGACCAATAATTGAGTGCGCATGCGCGAAATAGCATAAACAGACGGTTTACTTTCGAACCATGGTAGCTTTTAAGCTTTGTCGGAGCATTGTAATTGCAAGAGTATTTAAGCAAAAATTGATATATATTTGTGAAAACAGTTATATTTGGCATGCACTGCCTTTAGCTTTAGCTTATTTTAGACCTTCGGTGTGATTTTTCTTTTGCATAACGAGCGAATACAATTGTAATTCTGCATAGATTTCACTGTTGGCTTTTCAGTTCTTTTTGTTTTATGGATTTGCAGTACTTGACAGTATTATTGGTACCCTGTAAATACTTTAGGTGTGTAAAAGTACAAACCAAGTACCGTATTGAATACTTTGGGTACTTAAAAGAACATCCTGTAAATTTCGTGTTTTCCAGTTTTCCGCATATTTTTCCTGGTATTTACGGTACCTAATGATGTTTTCCGGGTACATTAGGTACTTGAGGATTTTTCCGGTGTTTTTATGGATACCTAAGGTACGTAATGAGTACCTAATTTGTTAGCTCAGAAAATTTGCATGTACTTTCCGGGTACTAGAGGTACTTTCCGGGTACTAGAGGTAATCTATGAAGTTTTCTGGGTACTATAGATATTTGATGATTTTCCGGTGTTTTCATGTGTAATTTAAGTATGTATATAGTGTTTAATTTGTTAGCATTTGCAAACATGTCTTGGGTGGAAATTTCCGGGAGATTTTTTAGGTTTTTTCGGGTATTTCCGGGTACTAGAGGTGATTTATGGTGTTTTCCGGGTACTTTAGGTACTTTATTGTCTATTACTTGACTTGTCCATTGTTTTAGTTGGTACCTAAGGTACGATATGAGCACCTTATGTGTTCGTTTAGAAAATTAGCATTTGTGGGTGATAATTCCCTGGAAATTTCCAGTTTTCTGGGTACTTGAAATACCTTTTGATGTTTTCCGGGTACTTAAGGTACTTGATGATTTTTCCGGTTTTTTACGGGTACTTACGATATGTAATGAGAACCTAATTTGTTAGCTAAAAAAATTAACTTTTTTGAAGGTGTCTTTTTTTAGAAAATCGACATTTGTGAAAATTCTTGGATGATAATTCCCGGATATTTTCAAGGTATTTTTCGGGGCACTAGGGGTGCTTAATGGTGTTTTTCGGGTACTTCAGGTACCTGATGATTTTTAGTGTTTTATTTTGTGTTTAAGGTGTGTGATGAGCACCAAACTTGTCAGCTTAGAAAATTTGCTTTTGTGAACGTACTTTTAGAAAATCGGCATTTGCGAACATGTCTTGTGTGGTAATTCTCGGGTATTTTCCAGTTTTCTGGCAATTTTTCCGAGTACTTAAGGCAACTAATGATGTTTTTCGGAATTTAAAGTACTTCATAATTTTTTCGGTGTTTTTATGGGTTTCTTAAGGTATGTAATGAGTACCTAATTTGTTAGCTTATAAAATTAACTTTTTTGAACGCGTCTTTTTTTATAGACAATTGACATTTGTGAACATGTCTTGTGTAGCAATTCCCGGGTATTTACCAGTTTTCCGGCAATTCTTCCGGGTACTTGAGGTACGAAATGATGTTTTCTGGGTACTCAAGGTACTTGATGATTTTTCCGGTGTTTTTTATGGCTACTTAAGTTACGTAATAAGTTCCTAATTTATTAGCATTTGTGAACATGTCTTGAGAGTAGGGTGAAAAGGACAGTTCTACCACACTTTGTGACGTCATACTGTCTGGACCGGAAGTGACGTCATACTGTCTGGAAGTGACGTCATAGCGTCTGGACCGGAAGTGCTGTCTGGACCGGAAGTGACGTCATCATGTCTGGAAGTGACGTCATACTGTCTGGACCGGAAGTGACGTCATACTGTCTGGAAGTGACTTCATAGCGTCTGGACCGGAAGTGCTGTCTGGACCGGAAGTGTTGTCTGGACCGGAAGTGAGGTGATAGGCGTCGTCATGGCAACGTATTGTTGTGATGGCAACGAAGTATGGTTAACGTGACGTCATAGGCGAAGCCATAGGCGAAGCCATAGGCGTAGCCATAACCCTGATAACAAAGTGAGGCCCCCCCCCTAGGACATACTATGTACCGACCCCCCCAGGACATACTATGTACCGACCCCCCCTAGCACATACTGTGTACCGACCCCCCCCCCCCCCTAGGACATACTATGTACCGACCCCCCCTAGCACATACTATGTACCGACCCCCCCCCCCACCCCAGGAGAGCAAAAATTGTGCTGAATCAGCATGATGAAATCGTCGATTCAGCATGATAAAATAGTATATAAGTGTAGTGACTCGAGGCTCAGATATCGTCAGACATTGTCAGACATCGTCAGACACATCATGGACAACACATCAGCTACTAAGAAAGTGACCATACAATGCTACAAGTGCTGCGTGAGGTTGGAATATGAAGGACAGTCACACAACTGCCCGGTGCACCACAACGCACCACGGCATTACTGCTGCAAAACCTGTGGTGGATTGCTCTGGTACAAGTTTACTGCAAGATTGCCAGGACCGGAGCCATGCACGGACTGCTGGTGGTGCGGTGCGACGCTGAAAAACTTTGGCTATTACAACTTTCATCCGTTCAAGTGCTCGAGAAGGCCTTTCTCCATGGAGCAGTTTTACAGATACCAGTGTGATTGTGGAAATCCTACTTGCTGGTGAAGAAGTACTAACATCTTTCGGCCCTTTTAAGGGCCATCCTATATTATGAAATGAAGCAAAAACATGTCTGTGTGTGTGTGTGTGTGAGAGAGAGAGAGAGAATACATTTTATCACATTTCAGGTCTAGTTGGCGGATGAATACCATTTAGCAGACTATTTGACTTCACCGTCAGATGTCTCTGCTGTGCAGCAGTACAACTGTAAGTGAGACATTCATATACACAAGTAAAATTCTGCTGAGTCAGCAATTTTAACAATTTTTGAAAAGTTACACACCATATTTTGATTACATGGAAGTAGCATAAAAGCATGAGTGAAACATGTCAACTAGTCAACTAGTGATACATTCTGCTGAGTCAACAATTTTGAACGAGTATTGAATAAGTTTGAACAAGTTACACACCATATACCATCAAAGTTTTATAAAAGGAAGAGTGACGAGAAAACTTCACAATGTCAACATTACTTCTTCACAGATGTGTAGAGACCATGGATGACGTCTTCAAAGTGAATTATGCTGACTATGTGTTTTCAAAGCTTTCTGCTTTTGAATCGGATTGGATGCTGCAAGTGAAGAACTTACATCAGCATTGGGAAGCTGTTGGAAAGACCATTCCAAGAGATCGTTTCATCCGCTCGTTTCTACGTGAATGTGAAGATCTACATTTACCGTTAACTTATGACATTGATTCAGCATTTATCAACGCGAATACAATTTGGGCAGTTGAGCTCATGCTAGCTGTAGCTGCAAGAATCATTTTACATTATGATGATGATGTTCCATTGAAGACGAATGTATCAGAGCTTGTTCGATTCAACCATGGACGAGTTGAAGTGAACTCAAAACTTTGCAAGGGAGCTGACTCACCAAACAGTTGGGTATAAAAGGAGTGGACTCAGCAGAGTGAAGTCATTTCTCAGCAGACAGTTGGAGGGAGTGGATCATCAGTACATTGTGGCAGTCATGGAGAACAAGACAAGCAGCTTTAAAATTAGTGCTAACTTAACCATTACTGTGGAGCATGGAGAATATGGGCCATTTCTACGCATCACACGTGGAGAGAGATGGTGTGCTTATTCACCATCTTTGTGGAAGATTGTGTGCCAGAGCTTGAAAAATTTACGCGACATTGGCTTCAAACTATACTTAACGCAAACGAAGTGGCTTGAAGTCATTTCATACTTGGATATGCGCTATGTGAGTTTTGTGCGCACGTCACGGTTTGAAGGGAAAGAATACACACATCACATCAACATGAATGATGGTGAATGGGAGACACTGCTTCAGGAGATGGACAACATCAACTCAGCCCTATCGCCATGTGAGGAATGTCATGTCATAACTCCTATCAAGCTGCAAAAGGATGGTCGGATGAAGGTGTCAAAGCTATCCAAGAAAAGGCTGGCTGAAGTTCAGTTGGAGAACATGAACGTACAAAATCAACTTGGACTTACCTGCGACTATTGTGGTGCTTGTGGATATGGGGAGGATTATCATTGCCACTGTCACAAGTATAATTGCAAGTTGTGTGAACCAAGCAACTTCTGCGGCAAGTGTGGAGTACTTAAAGTCTGTGAAGCAAAGTAAAAGCCCACAAGACACTGAAACAAGATGGACGCATGTTTTAAAAAAGCTTATATTGACTTGATGATTGCTAAACTTGCTAGCTGTGGCACTCCAGACTATCAACTTTATCATTTGGACGCTTTTTGGGATGTTGTACATCATAGTCTTGATGTGATTGAACTGCATTCAAGATTTCTTGGAGAATGTCATAAAATTGGAATAGAAGAAGATCCTGACTTTGACTTTGATTCTGCGCTTTATTCTGCTCGTACTGATGTTGAAGTATATTTCACCGTGGTTGACTATTTGAGAGATTGTTGTAAAGAAGAGGAAACCGAACACCTTTATCAGGTAAGTTATATAAAACCTTTTTAATAATCTTTGTAACAACATAGTGAATTGATAACCATGTTTTTCTTACTAGCAAATTTAGTTTTATGTGAGTGGTTTCAACGTAAACAAAGAAAGAACATGATAGAAGAGGCAGCAAATATATTAAAAGATATTTTATTACAGGAAGAAACCGACATGTCAGAATAAAGAAGCAAAGTCAACATGGAGAATCTTGTACTATTCAGTGGTCACAAGGACGTTCTTTCAAACATGTTTCCAACACGACTTGAAAAGTATGGACATGTGTTCAACTCAAGTGAAGCGTTGTATCAATATGAGAAAGCAGTGTTTCATCACCGTCAAGATATTGCTTCAGCCATTGTGTCATCCAGAAATGGATATGAAGCGAAACGTATTGCTAAAGGGATAAAACCATGTCCTTTATGGCATACAGTAAAGAGAAGTAAAATGCAAGATGTTTTACAAGTCAAATGGAATCAGTGTGTATTGTTTCGCAACAAGTTGAAAGAATGTAAAGACAAAACTTTAGTCGAAGCAACGTATGATCATTGGTGGGGAGCTGGTGTGAAACATGTGTCATCTGAATATCCTGGTCAGAATATTATGGGAAAGTTGTTAGAAATGTTGTGTGAGGGTTAGAGACTTTTCCATTTGCTTGCCAACCGTCATGGTGTGCAGACGTGTGGACATGTAAAAGATGGATGTAGAAACATGTTTCAAGAACAAGTTTGTGGACTATATGATAAGTGAACTAGCACGTTTTGGAACTGTTGAACAACAACTGGAACATATCAACATCTATTGGGAACTTGCTCATTCCATGCTGAACTTATCAAACTTGCGTAAGGATTTCATCAAAGAGTCTGGAGCTGAGGAGTTTGATGTGGAAGCAGTGTATGCTCTATTTGATCCAAAACTGTTTGATGAAGTGAGAGAGCGCTGTATGCTGCACTATAATGGCTGACATGACACTGAGACAATATATTGTGCAAAAAGCTTATTGTGAAGAAATGTTATCAGCTGTAAAAAAGTTTGCATATTTAGTCTGTCCTGCTTGTCAACATGAAGAGTGTTCAGAACATACTTGTCATTTTGCATCTGTTTATACATATTGGAATGAAGCTAAATATTACATGCATTTAGATAAAGTGTTAGAGAATGCAAATCAACGTTGTGAGAAATATGGTGTAGATGCTATTACATTGGATGAACTCAGTCATTGGTTAGTGTTCATTGAAGACCAATGGTCTCCAGTTATTCATACCATTGTATCTATACTTGATTTGTAAAAACTTGTTAGTTATAAATACATGTTAGTTATAAATACATGTTAGTTAAGTTACTATGTTAGTTAAGTGATGTTGGTTGAGTTATAAAATAAAAGCTGTTCTGTTCAGACGTGTTTTTTTCCATTCATCATGTCGACGTGGAAAGACTACTTGACCAATATTTACTTCAAACCTGGACAGCCTGGAGCATTTGCTGGTCCTTACAAACTGTATCACATCTTAAGAAAACATGATCAACCAGTCACACAGTCACAAGTGAAGAAATGGCTACAGGATCAAGATGCTTTTAGTTTACTACAACCTGTCAAATACAGGTTCAAAAGACAACGTGTGATTACACGTGGTATTGATGATATGTGGGATATTGATTTGGCTGATATGGGAAACATAGCTCCCTATAATGATGACATACGCTTTTTACTCATTGTCATTGATGTGTTTTCCAAATATGTCTGGGTACAGCCAATACCTAATAAATCACATACCAGCGTCATACAAGCTTTCCAAAAGATTTTTCATGACACACGACGAAGACCGCAAACTCTAAGGTCTGATAAAGGAACAGAATTTAAAAACAGATGGGTAAAAGCATTTTTGAAGAAAGAAGGCATTCATGCTTATACCACAAAGAATGAAACCAAAGCCAACTTTGCTGAAAGAGTCATTCGTACTCTAAAGGGAATGATGTATCGGTATTTTCTACATAATCAAACTTACCGTTATTTAGACATTCTTCCAGACTTGGTGTACAATTACAACCATAGACCTCATGGTTCTCTTCCTATTAAATATGCTCCAGCCGAGATTCGTAAAGACAACGAATCAAAAGTGTGGAAGTATATGTATGTCGACAAACTGAAATTGAAACCTAAGAAGAAGAAGTACAAATTTAACATTGGTGATCATGTTCGCATTTCTCACATTAAATATGTGTTTCAACGGGATTATCACATCAAATGGACGCAAGAAGTCTTCATTGTCACACATCGTTGTAAGAAGCAAGGAATACATTTATATCGTGTGAAAGACTTTTTAGACGAAGATATTGATGGCTATTTCTATGAAGAAGAACTGCAGAAAGTGACCAAAGATATTGAATCTATTTATAGAATTGAAAAAGTCTTGAAAACACGTAAAAGACGAGGAGGTGTGAAAGAATTATTTGTCAAGTGGTTAGGTTGGCCAAACAAGTTTAACAGTTGGGTGAAAGAAACAGACATTCAACAATGAAGCATCCATTTACATGTTTAGTCTCTGGACCTACAGGCAGTGGCAAAACGTCTCTGGTGAAGGAAATTCTAGAACAAAAGTTGATTCAACCCTCTCCAAAAAGCATTTTATGGCTCTATGCAGCAGATCAGCCTTTGTACAAGGGAATGAAAGGCGTGGAATTTTACCAAGGCATTCCAGATGACATTGAAGAGCGTTTTAACCCGAAGAAACCAAACTTACTTATCATTGATGACTTAATGACCAAATGTCATAGTGATGAGCGTATGACACGTCTCTTTAGTGTTGGCAGCAGTCATCAAAATCTAAGCATTATCTTTATTGTGCATAATTTATTTCATCATGGGAAAGAGATGCGAAATATTAGTCTGAATACACATTATATCATTCTGTTTAAAAATCCGAGAGACAGTCAACAAATTAGTACATTGGCGCGGCAAATGTATCCTAGAAGATCTCAATTTCTCATAGAAGCCTATCAAGATGCTACTAGCAAACCTCATGGTTATTTATTCATTGATTTAAAACCAAAGACAAATGATCAACTACGTATTCGTACAGGCATTTTACCAAAAGATACACATTATGTATATATTGATAAAGCAGTGTATGAACAAGAACCAACTCATTTGACCATTCGCAGTCAAGATGTCTAAACGTATTCGAGCGAACCAGCCGTTTCTTCATTTGCTTGCACGCAGTGGGCCTAAACGACGTAAATCCTTGCTACAGCAAGCTACAAAGGAGGAATTAACAAGCTTGTTTGAAATTTGTTTGAATATATTGCAAGGACATTTACCCTTAAGCTCAAAACGGTTTAAGGAATTTAAACGTGAACGTCATACGCTTCGTACTCTAGCAGATAAGAAGATATCCCTTCGACGAAAAAAGAAGTTGATTAATCAGAAAGGAGGATTCATTGGAGCTATTGCTAGATTGGCATTACCTTTGTTAGCCAAACTGCTGCTAAAATGAAACATACGATGAAAATGGTCCTCATTCCTGAATATGAATATAAAATGTTGCTAGAAAAGAAAAATGATATCAAAACAAAAGTGAATAAACTTTTACGTGGGAAACGAACACGTGAAAAGGCTATAGAAATATCTCAACTTCTTGGTCGTCATTTACGAACAAGTCAGTCTAGGCAGCAAAAGCCCTCATCATCATCATCATCATCATCATCATCATCATCATCATCATCATCATCATCATCATCATCATCATCATCATCATCATCATCACCTGAAAAGCCAGAAAAGTTATTTTTAAGTCATTTTCAACCTATCTATCATGGAAAAGTAACACAACTTTTAGCAGAACTGAAGAAACATGGTACGACATGGACAGACAAGAATGAACTTGTGTTGAAAACGGGCGATATTATAGCAAATTCCAACATACCACCACATGGCTGGCATCCATTTATCCAGGAAATTTTTGATGCTAATATTCCAAAAACAATGTTTAGTAAAAAGACCACTCGTGACGACATTACAACAGAAATGAAACAACGTCAACAAAGACAGTTTCCTGAAGGATGGGAAATTTTTAACATGGTTGAAAGAGCTATGTTGTTGTTGTGAGGAAGATAAACCAACTATTCCTGTAAAAATAAGATGTACAAGTGCTTGTTGTGAAGGAGAAGTCATAGATCATCATGATGTGAAAGACCAGTTGCATACTTGGTTGAATGGCGCGCGCTATCGTGAAGTATATAGGCAACGTCAACGCACCTATACCATTTAGTTCCCATCATGGAGTCAACAAGCTTTTACATTACTTTGCCTAGCAATGCGAGTATGAACTATTCTCCCAACAACAAGGCTTCGAATTACCAAATTCGTATGCCTCGAACCATTTATCTGAACGGAAAATATGAAGTGGCTTTAGCTGAAATTCAATATCCACATACATGGACAATGATGAGACATGGCATGGACTATTCTATTCAGTATCGACAACAACCACTGACAGAGACACTTGAGACTATTAATATTCCTTATGGCTACTATAGATCCATACAAGAAATATGTCAGGCAGTGAATGAAGAAGCAACTAATTCTATGAAAGATGACCTTAAAGAAGCTATTCGGATAAAGTATGATAAAATTAGACGACGTGTGTTTCTATTTCTAAATTATGGTTTTGAAGTGTCCTTTTCCGCTGGATTGGCTGAGATTTTAGGATTTATCCCAGATCAATGGTATACTGAAACATGTACAGCTGACCATAAAGCGGATGTGAAACAGGGATTTTATACACTTTATGTGTATTGTAGCATTTGTGAACCACAAGTTGTTGGTGATTATTATGTTCCCTTACTACGTTCTGTTGGCATACAAGGTCATGATGGCGACATTATCATGAAAACGTACGGCGAACCGCATTATGTTCCTGTAAACACGTCCAAATTTGACATGATAGAAATGAATATTAAGGACGACACAGGTTATAATGTTCCATTTCAAACTGGAAAGGTGATCTGTAAACTTCATTTTCGACCAAAAGCAATATGAAAGCTTATACACACGATCCGTCTGCATATCGCAACCATTTTCTTCGTCAAGTGGGCGGGGAATTACCAGGATTCAAAGGAGCGCGAATCCAATATGGCGATGGTATTGGTTCCATACTGGGATCATTGGCTCGCAAAGCTATTCCACTACTTAAGGCTGGGGCTAAGATCGTTGCGCCACATCTTAAGAAGGCTGCAAAGAATGTCGCGAAAGATGTGACGGGTCGAGTAGCAGAACGTGTGTTTGGTGAACAAAAGCGTGTGCAACCGACGAAACGTGCCAGAAGACGAAAAACAGCCAGACGGATAACATCAAAATATCGCAAAGATATCTTTTGAAATCATGTCTCTAATTCATAATCATTCGTGTGAATGTAGTCTTTCTCCATTGGAATGGTTTCACGTACCACCGACGCAAACTGCTGTAGAGAAAAGTTATAATGTCGACTATCAACCACTTACAAGCATTAGAGAAGGCGCTCCAATAGAATTCTACATTCCTGCGAGTACAGAAGAATATCTAGATTTAAAGAACAGCAAACTTCATATTATATGTCGCATTGTAAAGGCCGATGGAACAGAGTGTGGCGCAGATGATAATGTCTCTTGCATCAATGATGTGTTTAATGGGTTATGGTCTAATATTGAATTGTTTCTGAATGATCGTTTGGTTTCGCAGAGCAACAATACTCATGGTTATACCATCATTATCTCTCATCTCATCCATGATTCGGAAGAAAGTCTGCATTCTTAGCGCTCTATGCGTCTCATGTACAAGGATACTGCTGGGTCAATGAATAGTCATGAGGTGAAAAGACCTAATCATGAACGATATGTATCTGGGTTTCATGTCAATGCCGACGGTGGTGACTTGGCTGAGCAAGGCAATAATGGCTTACATCATCGTTATTTACATACACGTCTTAGCCGTGATGTTATGCTCGCAGGTGGTTTAAGGATAGATTTGTTTGAGCAGGATCGTTATCTTCCGAATGGCATCAGTTTGAAATTGCGTTTCCATAGACAAAAAGATGACTATGTATTGATGGCTGCAGATAATACCTATAAGGTAGAAGTGAAAGAGGCATTTTTAACCATTCGCAAAGTGAGGGTGAGTCCAGGTATTCAGTTAGGACATACAGATGCATTGATGAAAAGTCCTGCCAAGATCATCATCACTAGAAAAGAATGTAAAGTCTTGGCTATTCCAGCAGGATTTCAGTCTTTTGTGAAAGATAACATCTTTTTGGGTCAATTACCAAATCGTATTGTCATTGGTCTGGTTCATAATGAAGCTTTTGGTGGATCAGTATTGAGGAATCCATATGATTTCAAACATTTTGATCTGGACTATATGCAACTGTACACGGATGGTGAACCAGTTCTATCCAAACCTCTCAAGCTTGACATTACACAGAACAAATACCTGGACGCTTTTGAAACGCTTTACAAATCGTTTGATCGATTGAATGGTGAGAAAAGTTCCATTATAAAACGGGAAGATTGGCCTAGAGGTTATGCTTTATTTTCGTTTGACTTAACACCGGATTATGATGGCGATGATCATTTCCCCCTGATCAAGCATGGGAATTTGCGGCTAGAAATGAATTTTGCTAGAGCTTTGCAACATACCATCAATGTCATTGTCTATGCTGAATTTGACAACATTATTGAAATAAGTGCAAATCGCAGCATCCAATTCGACTACCAGTCATGAACACGAAGCAGATTGATGCCATATTGAGTCATGATGTCATGACCAAAGACTTGTTTCAAGGCGTGTTTGCCATGGACCAGTTACCATCTTTACAACGCGGCGCCTATGTCATCAACACAGACGATCAAGATGAACCAGGAGAACATTGGGTGGCAGTGTATTATGACAAAGACCCTGTGGAATATTTTGACTCTTATGGACTGTTCCCTCTCGATGATCGTTTAGACATGTTTTTAAGAAATGACTATATGTATAATTCTATACCATTACAAACGCCAATATCATCATCATGTGGCTTTTATTGTGTATATTATATATTGCATAGAGCTCGAGGTCAGAGTATGTTTGATATTGTGAATATATTAAAAAGAAAGGATGGTGATTTTATTGTAAAGGATTTTGTATATAGACATTATAAACCATTGTTTTATTAATGTTGTTGTTGTTATATTAGTTAAGTTGTAGTTAAGTTGTTGTTGTTATATTAGTTAAGTTGTTGTTGTTGTTAAATAAAACAAACCAAGTTTTCAAACAGTCTTGTTTATTGTGTTCTATTTACAAATTCTTAACTACAAACTTTTATTTACAAATTCTTAACTACAAACACTATTTACAAACTTTTATTTACAAAGTCTATTTACACTATTTACAAATTCTTAACTACAAACTTTTATTTACAAATTCTATTTACAAAGTTTACAAAGTCTATTTACAAACTCGTAACTACAAACTCTTAACTACAAAGTCTATTTACACTATTTACAAACTTTTTATTTACAAACACATTCATTTTTCAATACATTCATCAATGAATACCATTCATTAGAATCTAAATTGATATAGGTATCATAGACATTACATCCATGTTTGTAAATGCTATGAAAGCTCACATAACACACATCACCAAACTTTATCACTTTAACAGTTTCATGTTCAGACAGTTTCAGTTCATATCCTTCTTCTAAGTCAATGTCCATCACACGCATAGGTTGTGTCAGCTCAATGGATTTGGTGCCCCGCATAAGCCATATTTCTGTTTCTTTGAATTCAAGCGTTAGGTTCTTTCCAATCCAATGCTTGTAACAGAGCGTACCATTCCACTGTGTTGAGGGTGATGTAGTCATAGTTTTCTGTAAGCTCGTCATATTGGCGAAATTGTACAAACACGTCTAAGCAGTTCTCAGTCACACGCACTTCTAATTCATTTGAGACTGTCAGGAGAAAGCCAGGTATCCTGAACTTCTCTAGATGGTCTTTCAACACGGATTGGTCATCAAGTGATAGGACGAGATACTGTCCAAAATGTCTTAGCACATTGTCATCATATTCGTTTCTCAGATATGAGAATCCATACGTAATTGGTTTATATTCCGATAAAAAGTCTTCCATCTCGTTCAACAGTCAGATGAACTATGAGCTGTCTCCTTGTCTGCAAAGACGTTTTTATGCTCGCAAGATGGTGAAGAGTGGATGTTGTATCGCTTCTAGGAATCGTAAGACTGCGCGCCAGTTCTTGATATTAAAGAGGATCAAATCTGTATATGGTGTATCTGGCACAACTCCCTTATAATCCTTTGGATAATCTTGTAAAAGATTTCTACAGATTTCTACACGTATGTTAGAATCATATTCAGCTACCGTCACTTCCACTTTATTTTCAAGTCTACGTTTAAACCCAGGTTCAAGTGGTATGTTTTTAAAGTCTTTCCACACTTCAGGTTTAAACCGATGATAACTTGTCTTAGAATCTAGTATCACTTCATTCCTCTCATTTACAGTAAGGTAAACACCACCGTTCAGCATGAGTGCATTCATGATTGTTACCTTGTTATGAGCCACCTTCTTGTCTACGAAGCCTTTTATCCACTTCTTTCACCTGCTTCTTCATCATTTTCCATTCAGATATTGTCAGCAAAATTCCCTTTTTCGTTGGACGGTTTTTTCCAGTCCCCTCATCTCTGAGGTATTTGCGAATTTTTATCACACCTTCATTACTTTGTTTCATAATCTTGATATACTTTCCATTGCCTAGAGAAAGCATTCCATCCCAAGACTGTGGTGTTGGTACCGTCGTCTCCACTTTTAATTTCTTGATGGTATTGTCAGGATGTTTCACATTCATGTCTTTCACTGTATCAGCAAGAGTATCCATATCCATTGTTGCAGATCTTTTCCGATTCATGTTGACGCTTCAGTGTTCACACCTCAACTAACTCTAATGTTGAAGTGTCTCCCCCTTATATACTGTAATGCCCATGCGCCAAAGTGGAATAGCCATCACTCATCACATATCGCTTGTCATCAAAAGGAGAGAGAGCCACTTTCCTCAACTTCTCCGAGAAGATCTGGTGGTCATGACTTCGAATGATGTGCCCTGTGGTTATCGTTTGCGTTTGGTTGAACAAACTGTCTCTATACTGCTGATGTTTCATACGTCTTTGACACGCGCGAGTGATACCTTTGGCCGTACGTTTTTCTTTCCCACCATACATCATACTATACATTTTCGGCCGAAGTCCAACAAACTCTTCAATGGGAATGCCCGCCGTCTCATCTTTCATTTTCCCAAGCACTTTCTTGTTCATGTTGGAATGTAGGAAATGATCTGGGGGATAGTCACTTGTGTCGAATAAGTCGGCATCTTCCTGCATGTCTTTGTAGATATCGTCCGTTTCTATGTCATAACATAGACTGTCGGTGTCGCTGAACAACAGCTTGGCGTCGGGATACTTGGTCATGATGTAGTTGTAATGAAAGTGGAACATGAGCACCTTGCTGAGGTCGAGAATGGTGAAACCAACTTGAATGGGTTTATCCGGAAGCAGATCCACTTTGCGCAAATGTACCGCGGTCAAATCTTCGTTGAAAATTCTAAATTTGTGGAAGGAAGGTTTAGCCACAAGTTTCTTGAACCGCTTTCATGCGTTTTCTCACATTTTCCATGGTTTTACCAAACACAGAGTTGTTCATCAATTTGAAAAAGTCTTTCTCTAACGGGTTCTTAGCCAACTTTCTCTTTTCCGTGTTCAAGGAGATGTTTTTGCCAACCATTTGCTCTGTGCAAACATGATGGCACGATGCACCTTCGTGACTTTCAATCCCAGTGAGACATATTGCTGTAAATTTCTATAATGAAGTACATATTTCTTCTTGTCGCATAAGTTGGGAATGAGCTTTTCACTAGGCTTGCCTTTCATGTTTAGATCTTTCCGTAGCTTCTGACTATTCTCTGATAATTCTCCCACCTTCACACATTTCCGTTCTGGAGCCACTGGATAGTGATTATGATGATCATGGATTGAATATGGGTATTCTAAATCCACTTCTAAAATGTAGCCAATCTCATCATCTTCATCCACATCCATAAAGTCAATGGATTCTGGCTCGCTCACCCACATAAATCCACTTTCCGGCATGCTCTGCGACATGGCCCAGCCATACAAGTTGTTTGCATCCAGGTAAGTCAAGTAGTTGGTCGGTTTCCTGGGATCGTAATCTGCTACGTAGGGGTTATTTGCTTTCGCATACTTGTGTGTGATGACAGATATTCCTCCCCGTAGACCTTGTTCAACCATTTGGTACATGTCAATGTCGTTGATCAATTCCAATTTCACCTTTGTCGCTTTCAACATGGCATCCCACGACAGTCCTGGCGCTGTATAGTAGTGAGCAGGATCTAATTCATACGTGTTGAGACATACGTGACGAAAGTTTTCAAACACGTCAGCCAGCAGATACACATCTGATTTCAGGTACAAGTCATGGTATTCACCAAATGTAGTACAGTGGAATGTCTCCCACACCTTCTGCGCATGCGCATAATCCTCATCGCTAATGTCTTCTTCACTGAGCAGATTGTAAAACTTGTCCTTGGACGGCAGTTGTGTTTCAGCAAACTTGGATGGTTCATCCACGTAATCATAAGGGTACACTCCCTTTCTCAACAGTAAATCTTGTTGGTCGCTATCGTGAATGTGTGACGTCATGTTATAAAAGTTATCTTTCCCTTCTGCTGCAAGGTTGGAAACCAACTTCTGTAGAGAAGTACTCATGAACTGATAACTGTCCGTAAATTTCAGATTGCTCATGGTGAATGCAATATATTTCTCAACGGTGTTGGGAATGACTGTAATTGTCTCATTTTTGAACTTTCCAATTTCTTCCATGATCAAATGGCTGTCATAGCCTCGTAAATTGTGGAAAAACACAGGAATGATAAAAGAATCTTCAACATCCTGCTTATCCTTTCGAAGTCGAAATTGTAAATTGCATTGACTATGTGCAGCTCCGCGGTATTTGCCATTGATATGGTCATGATCTCTCACATGATCTGCTCCTAGAGGCTCATGACAAATGTAACAATCTGTGGCGTTCTTATAATGTTCTTCATCTTCATGAGTCATCACCATTTTCTTTTTCTGTTGTAAACCATGCACAATACGATCACGCTCATTCACCATATGGTCTAAAAAGACTTTCACAGCATTATCTCCTCGATATACGACTGGAGCACGTGTATCATACTGGCTGACAACCACATAGGCAAAGCTGTTTGGACGATGATGCTGATACTTGTCTCCTTCATGCTTTTTCGTGAAACATTCAAAGTCTGCATAAATGACAAATGGCGCTCGCTGTTGTTTGGCTACATTCTTGAACTTGATGAAAGGTTCCTTGGGGAATGATAAACGTTGTGCTCCATGCTTGCCACACACTTCACGATGCTTGTCTAACAGATCTTGTCGCCTAAACCCGTGAAGACAGTTGAAACAATAAAAAGCAGCTCCATCATGTTTTGATCGATAAGAAATCAGTCTGCTGAAATTCTTGATGAGGCAGTAATGTCTTGTCTTGTCATTGCTAATCAAAAGTAAGTTGATTTCTCTGGCGCTGGTGTTTCGGCTGAGTTGTATCGGAACAACTACATCATGTTCATATCCAAACACGTTTATGGACACATCATTCTCCTTTTCAAACTTTGGAATGTCTGTAATCGGTGTTGGAAATGTCATGCCTTCTACCTTCAATTCGTTCTCAAATAGCTTGTATTGATGCACACGCTGTGGGTTTACATTTGTTGAAGGGTGAAGGTGAGCCAATACAGACCATAAGAAGCACTTGTTGTCTTTATTCTGAATGTTTAACACACATTTGTACTCTTTACTTTCTTCGGTAGTGAGATAAAACTGCTCGCTTCCAGTGGCGCTGACGTCGCTGTATGTACTTCAATGAATAATATGTTATCCAACACCAAGCCAGAACCTTGTCGCTCATGTTCATCAAACCTGGTAAATAATTCTTTACAGGCTTCTGGCAAGTCCTTCTCAATATCTGTTGGATTGTATGCTGCATATGTTGGACTACTGATGAAGGCATTATCCACGTGTTCTACCATCACGCCTTCAACATTTGGTGTTATTATCTTGAAGCGTGCATGTACCACAATGTACCATTTCATGCCACGGTTTAACGTTTCTAGCAAATGTCTCTTGATTCTATTCTCTTGTCGCATTTCAAGTAGCAAATCTGATCCATCCTCAGGCTCAAACCGTCTTTCCTGTGCGTTTTCACCAAGACTCACTCTTCTGCCTCTGCCTACTTGTCCTGTCTCTTTCTTTCTTTGTTCTTCATGAGACACATTTTCCATCTCATCACATGCATGTGTCTCAAATGCATCCAAAGATGAAAATATCTTGGCGCATTTACAGCAGAGGACTGGATCAGGTCTTTCAACACCATCTTGTATGGTCTTTCGTCTCTTGGCTTCAATCTGCTCAACAAACTCTTCATGAGCACGTTTCATCCTAGCTGGTTTGCATGTATGTGTCACGAACACTTCCAGAGATGGAAATGTCACATCACAATCATGACAGTAGACTGGTGCCATCGTTGTTGTTTCTTCAACTGCTAGAACTGAAATGAAGTAAAATACACGTTTTACTCTTCCTTTTATACCACTTCAATGGTGTGTTGACTCAGCAGAATGTATCACTAGTTGACTAGTTGACATGTTTCACTCATGCTTTTATGCTACTTCCATGTAATCAAAATATGGTGTGTAACTTTTCAAACTTGCTCAAAAATGATAAAATTGCTGACTCAGCAGAATTTTACTTGTGTATATGAATGTTTCACTTACAGTTGTGAAGTTGTACAGCAGAGACATCTAGCGGTGAAGTTAAATGGTCTGCCAAATGGTATTCATCCGCCAACTAGACCTGAAATGTGATAAAATGTATTCTCTCTCACACACACACAGACAGACATGTTTTTGCTTCATTTCATAATATAGGATGGCCCTTAAAAGGGCCCGAAATATTTTAGTATATCAGCAAGTTGGATTCCTGCAGCGGCACTTGTACTTGTAGTACTCCTGCATCGTAAATGGTCTTCCCGCGCACTTGAACGGATGGCTGTCGCAATAGCTCTTCAGCTTCAGAGTCATACCACACCACCAGCAGTCATTACATATTGGTCCTGGCCCAGGTAGCGTCGTCGCAAACTTGTACCAGAGCAGACCACCGCAGGTTTTACAGCAAAAGCGCTGCGGTGCGTTGTGGTGCACCGGGCAGTTGTGTGACTGTCCTTCATATTCCAACCTCACGCAGCACTTGTAGCATTGTATGGTCACTTTCTTGGTAGCTGATGTGTTGTCCATGATGTGTCTGACGATGTCTGACAATGTCTGACGATGTCTGAGCCTCGAGTCACTACACTTATATACTATTTTATTATGCTGAATCGACGATTTCATCATGCTGATTCAGCACAATTTTTGCTCTCCTGGGGGGGGGGGGGGGTCGGTACATAGTATGTGCTAGGGGGGGGGGGGGGTCGGTACATAGTATGTGCTAGGGGGGGTCGGTACATAGTATGTCCTGGGGGGTGGGGGTCGGTACATAGTATGTCCTGGGGGGGGGGGGGGGAGGTCATCCCTTTTTAGGGTCTGTTGCCGATTGACTTCGGAAATGAAAGCTTGACTTCATTGACTTCGACGATCATAGACTGCGTCAAAACTCTCATGCAAACCCTAGGAAGCCATCACACAGCATGACGTCATTATGACCTCATTATGACGTCATGGATGGCCGCGCCTATCCTAACGCTTATCGGGACGTCACTTCCGGTCCAGACATGATGACGTCACTTCCAGACATGATAACGTCACTTCCGGTCCAGACAACACTTCCGGTCCAGACAGTATGACGTCACTTCCAGACAGTATGACGTCACAAAGTGTGGTAGAACTGTCCTTTTCACCCTACTCTTGGGTGGAAATTCCAGTGTATTTTTTCCGGGAACTAGAGGTACTTAATTATGCTTTCCGGGTAATTAAGGTACTTGATAATTCTGGTGTTCTACGGGGCTTTTTTCAGCGCGTGCGGTACCACGTCATTTGTGGACATGTTAACTGTCTTAACTCTTAAGTGTTTCGTTTTCGGTATATTTCATAGTACTCTAGATAATTAAATAGTGCTCTATGCAATTACTTATCGCTTTATTGTATGAAAAATACAGGAAAACACCCTGCAAATGGATGGCAAAGTTTTTTATACGTGTCCTTTGTTCACATTTGTGCAACAAGGAAAAGCAACTTTTGTGAACGTAATAAACTTGTTAAAATCGCTCATTATTTAGTTTATAGTACTTGTTGTAATCATAGAACTTACGTCGTACCTCTTATATTCCAAAAAACTCACTGTCTGCAGATAAAAACGAATATTTCTATCCCAGTTTCTATAAAGTTTTTGCGTAGTTTAAATATGGCGTTGCAGGTCCGATGAGAACACGACTTAAAATGCAATTTTTTAACATACAATTTTTTTTTCAATTGCTTTCTATTGTATATCTAATATATATATTTTAAAATATATGGTGCATTTTTTTAAGTTTAGAAACAATATTTATTAATTAGGTCATGGTAATATTTCCGACCTTGCGCATGTTGGCCCTTTAGACTAGTTCGCAGGTCTAGATTGATTTAAGATTTCAATTGTTATACACGTAGCCGAGTCGGTACTCTTAATAATTAAAATTATTTTTAATAATGTTTAATTATTGTATTAGTAAAACAGAAATTTCTTTTATAAATTATTTTTTACATGATCATTAGTAAAATTTTAGCAATTACTCATGAAATAATTTGTTTTATTTATTTTACAATGTTTGATTATCCGGGTACTTGGAATTCCACGGCAGGATAGTTGTTAATTTTTAAAAGAAAACTTAAAATTTTGTGTTTTGGGTTAACATGTCGAGTTTTGTTGCACTGTATGCTGTTACGTAGCTAAATATTAAATCTACCTTTTGTGCTAATATGTAAGTTAATGGTGAAGTTTTGCAGAATTTTCAAGATAATACGCCGGTTTCTTAGGACGCTAAACGCACAGTGATATACTTGTAAAGGAATAAGCCAAATAACACTTTTGGTGTTTCGAATAAAATGCACAAGGATTTTGAATTTCGACTGCGAGAGAACTGGGTAATAAAATGAAAAAAAAATAATAGAAAATGTAGAAGAAATGTTGCAAAATAAGTCACGCTCGGAACATAAAAGAAACCGAGACTTAGTTTTAAAAATGTTTTTAAAAGCTAGTCCCAGCGGACCCTTTCAGTCTTCGTAGGAGAGATAACCGCAAGAGTAATCTCGGACTAAAATATCGTACAGGTTGTTAAAGCAAGATTGCTGTTTGGTGCAAGAGAAATTTGACATTAAGGCGAAATGAGCTCCAAGAAGCCATCCGCTACTGAAATATACCAAGTATAAATAATGAAGAGCTGACTTGGAGCTAAGGCGAAATCTAAATGATTTTTCATTGTTACCCGATTAGTTTGTATTCGAAATGCAGATTTTTTGCGTATTTGATTCGGAACGTCCAAAGTATGATTTGGCTTATTCACAGTTTCATCTTGGAGAGTCGCGTAAAAAAAACGGGACTCCACTTTTTATGTGGATAAACATAGATGCTGAGAAACGTAGAAATAGCACTCTTTTTCTTATTTACTAGCATCTTGCTTATACTCTTTTAGGCTTCGCTAATTAATGCCTAGCATCCTAGCTCGAGGCCTTCTTTGAAGTTTCTTGGGTGTTTTTGACATTCACTACATTATTGTCAAGATTGTTCCAAGTACTGATTATCCGATCTGTAAAGAAGTTTTTTTCGAATATCCGTACATACCTTCGATTTCAAAAGGTTGAAGTTATGCCCACGTCTAGAATTGTCGGAGCTCAACGCAAACAGCTCCCCATGGTTTAGGCGGTAGTCTTTGTTTACGATCTTGTACGTTTCACAGAGTGCAGCTCTTCTTCTTTCGGAGAGGTCAGTGAGCTTGATGCAGGGTTGAGATTTCGCGGTCGCCCGTGGCGACCAACTTTTGGCTCGGGCGACCAACTTTTTCGAGTTGGTCGCCCGAGTGGCGACTAACATTTTTTCTGAGTATTTTCATGTAAATTTTGCAAAAATTGCGCCGGGCGACTAAATTTTTAAAATTTTACGAAGTCTCAACCCTGTTGATAGGGGTATGTACATAATCGTTCGGCACGCTTTTGCACTTTATCGAAGACTGGTGTCTTTTTGAAGCCATGGGTACCAAATAACGTGGGGAGTGACACTCAATTGTTAACCGCAGAATTGTTGTGTATAGGCGGATGATTGTATCCGCACTTTTGCTTGAGAAACAGCGACTGACCATACCAAGTCATTGGTTGGCTTTTTTATGTTAGAAACCCATCATAATGAGCGGATTCGTACTTAGAATTTGCCGAAAAGATTTGGCGTTTCGACCGAAGTAGGTTGGGATAAAGCCATAAAGAAATTATAGTGAAAAAAACTGGTGAAATCAACAAAATTCCGTTTTGTGAAAAACACATTCACAGTTGGGCCATAAAAGAGGCAGAATGATAAGTAAAATAGTTTTGAAAAGATCCATGTTGGCTTTTTTAGCCCAGCTTACGTTACACGTAAGCTGGGGGTATTCCTATCGGTTTGCGGGCGGTGTCCGTTAGTTAGTTAGTTGTTTATTTAGTAAACTTTGGTTCAAAATGCATCTCCTCCTACAATTTTGATTCGATGTCATTTATTTTTGGTGTGAGGCATCCCTAAGGGGTCGTGCATACGGCTTGTGCTTTTCCAGTGGATCGGGTGATTTTTGAATTTTTGGCGAATTTTTAAAGAAAAAATTTTAAAATGTATCTCCTCCTACATTTTTGACCGGATGTGATTTATTTTTGGTATGAGGCACCCCTAAAGTGTCGTGCATACAGCTTGTGCTTTTTTAGTCGATCGGGCAATTTTTGTATTTTTGAGGAATTTTTTAAGCAAAATTTTAGAAAATAATTCAAAATGGATCTACTCCTACAATTTTGATTCGATGTCATTTATTTTTGGTGTGAGGCATCCCTAAGGGGTCGTGCATACGACTTGTGCTTTTCTAGTCGATCGGGTGATTTTTTAATTTTTGGCGAGTTTTTTTAAAGAAAAATTTTTAAAATGTATCTCCTCCTACATTTTTGACCGGATGTGATTTATTTTTGGTATGAGGCACCCCTAAAGTGTCATGCATACGGCTTGTGCTTTTTTAGCCGATCGGGCAATTTTTGTATTTTTGGGGAATTTTTTAAGCAAAAATTTAGAAAATAATTCAAAATGCATCTACTCCTACAATTTTGATTCGACGTCATTTATTTTTGGTGTGAGGCATCCCTAAGGAGTCGTGCATACGGCTTGTGCTTTTTTAGCCCAGCTTACGTTACACGTAAGCTGGGGTATTCCTATCGGTTTGCGGGCGGTGTCCGTTAGTTAGTTAGTTAGTTAGTTAGTTAGTTGTTTATTTAGTAAACTTTGGTTCAAAATGCATCTCCTCCTACAATTTTGATTCGATGTCATTTATTTTTGGTGTGAGGCATCCCTAAGGGGTCGTGCATACGGCTTGTGCTTTTCCAGTGGATCGGGTGATTTTTGAATTTTTGGCGAATTTTTAAAGAAAAAATTTTAAAATGTATCTCCTCCTACATTTTTGACCGGATGTGATTTATTTTTGGTATGAGGCACCCCTAAAGTGTCGTGCATACGGCTTGTGCTTTTTTAGTCGATCGGGCAATTTTTGTATTTTTGGGGAATTTTTTAAGCAAAATTTTAGAAAATAATTCAAAATGCATCTACTCCTACAATTTTGATTCGATGTCATTTATTTTTGGTGTGAGGCATCCCTAAGGGGTCGTGCATACGGCTTGTGCTTTTCTAGTCGATCGGGTGATTTTTGAATTTTTGGCGAGTTTTTAAAGAAAAATTTTTAAAATGTATCTCCTCCTACATTTTTGACCGGATGTGATTTATTTTTGGTATGAGGCACCCCTAAAGTGTCGTGCATACGGCTTGTGCTTTTTTAGCCGATCGGGCAATTTTTGTATTTTTGGGGAATTTTTTAAGCAAAAATTTAGAAAATAATTCAAAATGCATCTACTCCTACAATTTTGATTCGACGTCATTTATTTTTGGTGTGAGGCATCCCTAAGGAGTCGTGCATACGGCTTGTGCTTTTTTAGCCCAGCTTACGTTACACGTAAGCTGGGGTATTCCTATCGGTTTGCGGGCGGTGTCCGTTAGTTAGTTAGTTAGTTAGTTAGTTAGTTAGTTGTTTATTTAGTAAACTTTGGTTCAAAATGCATCTCCTCCTACAATTTTGATTCGATGTCATTTATTTTTGGTGTGAGGCATCCCTAAGGGGTCGTGCATACGGCTTGTGCTTTTTTAGTCGATCGGGTGATTTTTGAATTTTTGGGGAATTTTTAAAGAAAAAATTTTAAAATGTATCTCCTCCTACATTTTTGACCGGGTGTGATTTATTTTTGGTATGAGGCACCCCTAAAGGGTCGTGCATACGGCTTGTGCTTTTCTAGTCGATCGGGTGATTTTTGAATTTTGGGGGAATTTTTGAAGAAAAAAAATTTAAAATGTATCTCGTCCTACATTTTTGATCCGAAACCTCTCAAAGATCCGATGACCCTAAAAGGTCGTGCATACGGCTTGTGCTTTTTAGTCGATCGGACAATTTTTGTATTTTTAGGGAGCTTTTGAAGAAAAAAACTTCAAAATGCATTTTCCCCTACAGTTTTGATCTTTTTCTCTCTCTTTTTTTTTTTTTTTTTTTTTGGTTTGAGGCATCCCTAAGGGGTTGAGCATACGGCTTGCGCTTTTTTGTCGATCCGATAATTTCTGTATTTTTAGGGAATTTTTGAAGAAAAACTTCAAATGCATTTCCTCCTACAGTTTTAATCCGATTTCATTTATTTTTGGTATGAGGCATCCTTAGGTGGGTCGGGCATACGGCTTGTGCTATTTGACTCGACTTGGGAATTCTTGATTTCGATAGGGAATTTTTGATGAAAATACCTCAAAATGCATCTTCTCCTGCAGTTTTGATCAGACATCATTTATTTTGGGGCTGAGGCATGCTTAGGGTGTCGTGAATACGGCCTGTGCTTTTCGAGTCGATCAGATTTTTTGGTGAATTTTTGAATAAAAAAACTTCAAAATGCATTTCCTCCTACTGTTTTTATCAGATTTCATTTATTTTTTATACAAGCCGACTTTAGGGGGTCATGCATACGGCTTGTGCTTTTTGAGTGAATTGGAAAACTTTTGAATTTTTTTCGGAATTTAAAAAAAAAATAAATGAATCTTCTCCTGCAGCGCATAAACGCAAGTTAAATGAACTTGCGCAGTAGTCAGATTTAACAACCGCACATCGACGCAAGTTAAATAAACATTCGCATTGGTCCGAAATGTGAACCATTGACGGAAGATAAACATGCAAACTGGTCCAAAATAAGCACCGCGCATCAACGCAAGTTAAATAAACATGCGCAATGGTCCGAAAAAAGAACTACGCGTCGACGCAAATTGAATAGACATGCGCAGTGGTCCGAAATGCGGATCGAGCATCAACGCAACCTAAAGAAACATGCGCACTGGTCCGAAATGCGAACCGCGCATCAACGCAAGTTAAATAAATATGCACACTGGTCCGAAAAAAAGAACCACGCATCAGCGCAACCCAAAGAAACATGCGCACTGGTCTGAAATGAGAACCACGCATCAACGCAAATTAAATAAACATGGGCAATGGTCGGAAATGCGAACCGCGCATCGACGGATGTTAAATAAACATGCGATCCGGTCCAAAATAAGCACCGCACATCAACGCAAGTTAAACAAACATGCGCACTTGTCCGAAAAAAGAACCACACATTGGCGAAAGTTGAATAGACATGCGCAGTGGTCTGAAATGAGAACCTCGCATCAACGCAAGTTAAATAAACATTCGCAGTGGTCCGAAGAAAGAACCACGAATCGACGCAAGTTGAATAGACATAAGAGTCGGGCATCGACGGGACTGAAATAAACATGCGTTCTGGTCCGAAATGCAATTCGCTTGTCAACGCAAGTTAAGTGAACCTACGCACTGGTCCGAAATGCGAACCTCGCATGAACGCAACCTAAAGAAACAGGTACACTGGTCCGAATTCCGAACCGCTCCTCAGCGCAAGTTAAATACACATTTGCACTGATCTAAAATAAGTACCGAGCACCAACACAAGTTAAATAAATATGCGCACTGGTCCAAAAAGCGAACCACGCATCAACACAAGTTAAATAAACGGGCGCACTGGTCGAAAATGCGAAACGTTCATTAACGCAAGCTAAATAAACAAACACACTGGTCAGAAATGGGAACCGAGCATTAACGCAAGTTAAATAAACATGCGCACTGGTTAGAAATGCGAACCGAACTGCGCATTAACGCAAGTTAAATAACGTGCGCACTATTCAAAATAAGAACTGCGTATCAACGCAACTTAAATAAACATGCGCACTGGTCCAGAATAAGAACCGCGCATCAACTCAAATTAAAGAAATATGCGCAATGGCCTGAAATAAGAACCGCACATCTACACACGTTTAATAAACATGCGCAGTGGTTCGAAATGCGAACCACGCGCCAACGGAAGTTAAATAAATATTTGCATTGGTCAAAAATAAGCACCGCGCATCAACGCAAGTTAAATAAACATGCACACTGGTCCGAAATTCGAACTGCTCATCAACGCAAGTTGAATAAACATGCGCACTGGTCCAAAATGCAAACCGCGCACCAACGCAAGTTAGATTAACATATGCACACGTCCAAAATAAGCACCGTGCATCAACGCAAGATAGATAAACATGCAAACTCTTCCGAAATGCGAACCGCGCATCAAGGCAACCTAAGGAAACTTGTACACTTGTCCAAAATAAGTACCGCTCATCAACGCAAGTAAAATAAACATGCGCACTGATCCGAAATAAAAACCGCACATCATCACAAGTAAATAAACATGCGCATTGATCCCAAAGAAGAACCGCACATCAACACAAGGTAAATAAACATGCGCACTGATCCGAAATAAGAACCGCACATCAACACAAGGTAAAAAAACATGGGCGCTGGTCCGAAATGCCAACCGCGCACCAACGCAAGTTAGATTAACATATGCACACGTCCAAAATAACCACCGTGCATCAACGCAAGATAGATAAACATGCAAACTCTTCCGAAATGCGAACCGCGCATCAAGGCAACCTAAGGAAACTTGTACACTTGTCCAAAATAAGTACCGCTCATCAACGCAAGTAAAATAAACATGCGCACTGATCCGAAATAAGAACCGCACATCATCACAAGTAAATAAACATGCGCATTGATCCGAAAGATGAACCGCACATCAACACAAGGTAAATAAACATGCGCACTGATCCGAAATAAGAACCGCACATCAACACAAGGTAAAAAAAAAAAAGGGCGCTGGTCCGAAATGCCAACCGCACATCAACGCAAGTTAAATAAACATGTCTACCAGAGATACAAAAAATCTGTTCCCCATTTTTCACGTAAAGAAATCTTTGTATGCATTTATCGGTCTATGTTCTGGTCCGGTGCTAAATTAATTATTGAGCTAGCTCTTTGCCGTCTCATCTTTTGAAGCCCGATATTTCAGGGAAATTCCTTCGCTCATGCACGCTGGAATGGGTCTTATTGCTTTTCGTAAGCTGGGACTTTGTCCTTGGACAAACTTGTTAGTCGATCGGGTGATTTTTGAATTTTTGGGGAATTTTTAAAGAAAAAATTTTAAAATGTGTCTCCTCCTACATTTTTGACCGGGTGTGATTTATTTTTGGTATGAGGCACCCCTAAAGGGTCGTGCATACGGCTTGTGCTTTTCTAGTCGATCGGGTGATTTTTGAATTTTGGGGGAATTTTTGAAGAAAAAAAATTTAAAATGTATCTCGTCCTACATTTTTTATCCGAAACCTCTCAAAGATCCGATGACCCTAAAAGGTCGTGCATACGGCTTGTGCTTTTTAGTCGATCGGACAATTTTTGTATTTTTAGGGAGCTTTTGAAGAAAAAAACTGCATTTTGAAGAAAAAATGCATTTTCCCCTACAGTTTTGATCTTTCTCTCTCTCTCTTTTTTTTTTTTTTTTTTCGGTTTGAGGCATCCCTAAGGGGTTGAGCATACGGCTTGCGCTTTTTTGTCGATCCGATAATTTCTGTATTTTTAGGGAATTTTTGAAGAAAAACTTCAAATGCATTTCCTCCTACAGTTTTAATCCGATTTCATTTATTTTTGGTATGAGGCATCCTTAGGTGGGTCGGGCATACGGCTTGTGCTATTTGACTCGACTTGGGAATTCTTGATTTCGATAGGGAATTTTTGATGAAAATACCTCAAAATGCATCTTCTCCTGCAGTTTTGATCAGACATCATTTATTTTGGGGCTGAGGCATGCTTAGGGTGTCGTGAATACGGCCTGTGCTTTTCGAGTCGATCAGATTTTTTGGTGAATTTTTGAATAAAAAAACTTCAAAATGCATTTCCTCCTACTGTTTTTATCAGATTTCATTTATTTTTTATACAAGCCGACTTTAGGGGGTCATGCATACGGCTTGTGCTTTTTGAGTGAATTGGAAAACTTTTGAATTTTTTTCGGAATTTAAAAAAAAAATAAATGAATCTTCTCCTGCAGCGCATAAACGCAAGTTAAATGAACTTGCGCAGTAGTCAGATTAAACAACCGCACATCGACGCAAGTTAAATAAACATTCGCATTGGTCCGAAATGTGAACCATTGACGGAAGATAAACATGCAAACTGGTCCAAAATAAGCACCGCGCATCAACGCAAGTTAAATAAACATGCGCAATGGTCCGAAAAAAGAACTACGCGTCGACGCAAATTGAATAGACATGCGCAGTGGTCCGAAATGCGGATCGAGCATCAACGCAACCTAAAGAAACATGCGCACTGGTCCGAAATGCGAACCGCGCATCAACGCAAGTTAAATAAATATGCACACTGGTCCGAAAAAAAGAACCGCGCATCAGCGCAACCCAAAGAAACATGCGCACTGGTCTGAAATGAGAACCACGCATCAACGCAAATTAAATAAACATGGGCAATGGTCGGAAATGCGAACCGCGCATCGACGGATGTTAAATAAACATGCGATCCGGTCCAAAATAAGCACCGCACATCAACGCAAGTTAAACAAACATCCGCACTTGTCCGAAAAAAGAACCACACATTGGCGAAAGTTGAATAGACATGCGCAGTGGTCTGAAATGAGAACCTCGCATCAACGCAAGTTAAATAAACATTCGCAGTGGTCCGAAGAAAGAACCACGAATCGACGCAAGTTGAATAGACATAAGAGTCGGGCATCGACGGGACTGAAATAAACATGCGTTCTGGTCCGAAATGCAATTCGCTTGTCAACGCAAGTTAAGTGAACCTACGCACTGGTCCGAAATGCGAACCTCGCATGAACGCAACCTAAAGAAACAGGTACACTGGTCCGAATTCCGAACCGCTCCTCAGCGCAAGTTAAATACACATTTGCACTGATCTAAAATAAGTACCGAGCACCAACACAAGTTAAATAAATATGCGCACTGGTCCAAAAAGCGAACCACGCATCAACACAAGTTAAATAAACGAGCGCACTGGTCGAAAATGCGAAACGTTCATTAACGCAAGCTAAATAAACAAACACACTGGTCAGAAATGGGAACCGAGCATTAACGCAAGTTAAATAAACATGCGCACTGGTTAGAAATGCGAACCGAACTGCGCATTAACGCAAGTTAAATAACGTGCGCACTATTCAAAATAAGAACTGCGTATCAACGCAACTTAAATAAACATGCGCACTGGTCCAGAATAAGAACCGCGCATCAACTCAAATTAAAGAAATATGCGCAATGGCCTGAAATAAGAACCGCACATCTACACACGTTAAATAAACATGCGCAGTGGTTCGAAATGCGAACCACGCGCCAACGGAAGTTAAATAAATATTTGCATTGGTCAAAAATAAGCACCGCGCATCAACGCAAGTTAAATAAACATGCGCACTGGTCCGAAATTCGAACCGCGCATCAACGCCACTTAAGTAAACGTGTGGAGTGGTTCGAAATGTGAACCACGCTCCAACGCAAGTTAAATAAACATTTGTACTGGTCCAGAATAAGCACCGCGCATCAATGCAAGTTAAATAAACATGCGCACTGGTCCGATATTCGAACCGCGCGTCAACGCAAGTTAAATAAACATGCGCACCGTGCAAGTTAGATAAACATGGAAACTCTTCCGAAATGCGAACCGCGTATCAAGACAACCTAAGGAAACTTGTGCACTTGTCCAAAATAAGTACCGCTCATCAACGAAAGTAAAATAACATGCGCATTGGTCTGGAATAAGAACCGCGCATTAATCTTTATTAAGTTAAATGAACATGTGCACGGTTCCAAAATGAGAGCTGCGCATCAACGCAAATTAAATAAACATGCGTACTTGTCTGAATAAGAACCGCGCATCGAGGCAAGTTACATAAATATGCGCACTGGTCCGAAATGCGAGCGTTGTTTGAAGGTATCTATGGCAGACTATCCAGTCTACCAGAGATACAAAAAATCTGTTCCCCATTTTTCACGTAAAGAAATCTTTGTATGCATTTATCGGTCTATGTTCTGGTCCGGTGCTAAATTAATTATTGAGCTAGCTCTTTGCCGTCTCATCTTTTGAAGCCCGATATTTCAGGGAAATTCCTTCGCTCATGCACGCTGGAATGGGTCTTATTGCTTTTCGTAAGCTGGGACTTTGTCCTTGGACAAACTTGTTTTTTTTCAATTTAAAAGTTCGTATGTTGAGAAGAAATTAGAATTTTGATGTTTTACCTTTCTCATTTCTTTAGAATTTATACCGAAGAATTGCAGTGGAAACGTTAATGCAAAATATTAAATGATAATTTTAAGTACACTGAATGTTCAAATAAATTGATAGCTTCAGTTACGCACAATTCTTTGATGAGGGTTCGGGGTGGGTAGGGGGGATGGGGGTGTCATTTCGTGGAGCAGAGCTGTTTTGTTTTCCTAGAAAGGTTTTGAACTAACAAAAATGTTTCTTAGAAAGGTTTTGGAATATGAAAAAAAAGAAAAACATTGGCTTGTCTGCAAAAGAATATGAATAAGAACCAAAATGAGGTTAAAATTCTATTCGAAGGGAGAAATGA
The DNA here is from genome assembly GCA_949752745.1 of Protula sp. h YS-2021. NCBI lineage: Eukaryota > Metazoa > Annelida > Polychaeta > Sabellida > Serpulidae > Protula > Protula sp. h YS-2021. The sequence goes on from OX457028.1 coordinate 83,582,328, forward strand.
TTTTAAAAACTTTATTCTTTGGCCAAGTGTTTAATATTTCACCTTTGAGAAGGTTCTTGTTTTTGGTGATTTAATGATAAAAATCGATTTAAATGAAAAGATTATTTTTTTTTTTAAATGGGATATCTTATCAGTCCTGCAAATATCAGTTTTATCTGTTTATATCAGGTTTGAAGGCGAAAATGGAAATTGCGAGAAACAAATGGCCCTAGTGAGGTTTTCTGTTGCAGTGCTGAGTAAGTATGGCGGTGTTCTTCGACCACAAGGTGCAATCGCCAGTGCAGGGACAGTTTACGGACATACAGTGGCATAATACGGCGCCCCTGCTTGCTATAGCCTGCGTCGCTGAGCCTGCCGGTAATGGCGTTGTCAATCTCTTCATGGAAGAGGTATGCTGAATAGAGAGAGGGGTGGGAACGGGGAGCAAGAGGAGATAAGGTTGGAGGGGGGGAAGAGAGCGATGGAGAGAGAGAGAGAAAGGGAGAGAGGGGATAAAAGAGGGTTAAGGGGGGAGAGGGGGGAGAAAGAGGAGACAGAAAGCGAGGATAAAAGGGGACGAGGGAGGGAGAGAGAAAGAGAGAGAGAGAGAGAAAGAGAAGGAGGGTGAAGGAGGGAGAGGGGGAAGAAAGAGGAGAGAGAAAGCGAGAATGAAAGAGGGAGAGAGAGAGAGAGAGGATAAAAGAGGGTGAAGGAGGGAGGGGGAGAAAGAGGAGAGAGAAAGCGAGGATGAAAGAGGGAGGGAGAGAGAGAGGATAAAAGAGGGTGAAGGAGGGAGAGGGGGGAAAAAGAGGAGAGAGAAAGCGAGGATGAAAGAGGGAGGGAGAGAGAGAGAGGATAAAAGAGGGGGGGGGGGGCGGGGAAAGAGGAGAGAGAAAGCGAGGATAAAAGAGGGCGAAAGAGGGAAAGAGATAGTGGAGGGAGAAAGAGGAAAGAGAAGGAGAGGAGAAAAGAAAGTGAATGAGGGAGAGTGGGGGAAGGGAGTGCAGTAAAATATTTGTTTCTGTCACCTGTTCTTAATCTGTCCTGCTCTTAATTATCTGGGGCAGTATTCACAAAACTTAACTGTACCGTTCACAAATTACGCTAACTGCTCCTGTAGCTAACAGAACTTTTGACAATTAATTAATTTTCTTTTTATGCTAGAAACATATTCTTGTGTTTGTGTAATTTAGCTAAATCAGCTGATTTCCCACATGAGGAGTACATTTAACTGCGCAGTTAACTTTTATGAATACCGGGGCAGGAAGTCAGGGCTTGACAACGGTAGAGTCTTATCGTCTCAGGGTGTTTCTGCCTGTATGCAGTGAAAGCTCAGTGATTTCTGCGCAGAAACATGAATTGCGTGTCACATTTTCGCGTTTATGATATGTTGGAAGAAGTGGTGAGGCTCAAAACCTCTACTAATTAATTTTGAACTATCGGGTGTTCGTTTGCGCATTGCTTTAAATAGTCGGTTATGTCTTGACGGCGTTTGCCTTAATTAGCCTCCAACTGAACTTGGCATCTAGTAATTTGTTTTTAGATTTTGAATGGGAAGTCTTGGACGACACTTATGGCAGCGACCACTTCCCTGTTTTATTAAAACCACTAGATCAACAGAAACAGCAAGGAATACCAAGGTGGAAATTCCACAAAGCAAAGTGGTCAATGTTCCAGGAACTATGCCTAAAGGCTATAAAAAACAACTACTTTACACATGATAACGACCCGATTTTACTTTTTACTGCTCTAATCCAGGCAATCATGGAAAAAAACCATACCTAAAACCTCCGGAAACCCTACAAAGCCACAGAAACCTTGGTTTAACGACGACTGCAAAAAAGCGATAGCTATGCGGAAAGCAGCTCTTCGCCAATTTTATATCAGCCCGGACAATACCACCAAACTTGAATACAAAAGGCTGCGTGCCGCAGCACGCAGAACCATCAAAGCAAGCAAAAAGCAAACCTGGGAGGAATATATCTCCAAATTAAACAAAAACAATTCAACCAAAAAAGTATGGGAGATAATTCGAAAAATATCAGGTAAAAACATATCAAAACCCATAAACCATCTCACTACAAACAACCAGACTGTCACAAAACCCGATGAAATAGCAAATACCTTTGGTAGAACTTTTCAGTTCAACTCCTCATCTGACAACTACTCCCAAGCTTTTCGTCAAATAAAAGAAGCAAAAGAACAAATACCAATGGACTTTACCTCAAATAACTCGGAACACTACAATAGCACCTTTACCCTGGCGGAGTTGAAGGACTCCATACAAAACTCACATGATTCAGCTGCCGGACCAGACGACCTTCACTACCAGGTTCTAAAACACCTACCTGAGGAAACTCTTGAAATCCTCTTAGAATTACTTAACCAAGTTTGGACTACAGGAAACTTTCCTGAAATATGGAAAGAAGCCACCATCATACCAATCCCAAAGCCGAACAAGGACCCTACTAATCCACAAAATTACCGCCCAATATCCCTGACAAGTTCATTGTGCAAAACACTAGAGCGAATGATAGCCGCAAGACTAATTTGGTATTTAGAGAAAAATCATCTGCTCACTGACATTCAAAGTGGTTTCAGAAAAGAGAGAAGCACCATAGATCACCTGGTTAGACTCGAACCATTTATAAGAGAAGGTTTTATCAATAACGAACATGTCGTCACCGTTTTCTTCGATTTAGAAAAGGCCTATGACACGGCATGGAAACACGGGGTCATGCAAGACCTCTACAACCTAGGCATACGAGGTCGCCTCCCTGAATTCATTGAAGCGTTTTTAAATGACAGGCGGTTTAAAGTTCGTCTCGGTTCTGTTTTTTCGGACTATTTTGAGCAAGAAGAGGGTTATCCTCAAGGCTGTATTCTATCAATTCTGTTGTTTCTAATCAAAATCAATAGTATCAAAGGCGCAACTAAACAGGGAATAGACAGTTCACTCTTTGTAGACGATTTTGCTATGTCTGTCAGGGGTAAGAATATGAATCTCATCGAGCGTCGCCTCCAGCAAAATATAAACTCTCTTCAAAAATGGGCCGATCAAAATGGTTTCAAGTTTTCCCAAACCAAAACAGTCTGCATGCACTTTTGCAACAAGCGAAAGCCACACGACGATCCTATTTTATACTTATCAAACACTCAGATACCTGTAGTAAAGGAAAACAAATTCCTTGGTCTAATTCTTGACACTAAGCTAAATTTTATCCCCCACATAAAAGAGCTGAAGAGGAAATGCCAAAAGGCACTCAACCTGCTGCGAGTCGTCTCCGCCCAAGACTGGGGAGCAGATACCAGTACTAAATTAAAACTGTATAGATCATTAATAAGATCAAGAATAGATTATGGTAGCATCGTCTACGGATCAGCAAGGCCTTCGTATCTAAAGATGTTGAACCCAATACAAAACCAAGGCCTTCGCCTTTGCCTAAACGCTTTCAGAACGTCACCTGCGGAAAGCCTTCAGGTTGAATCAAATGAACAACCATTAGATATCCAACGAATCAAACTCTCAATGCAATATGCAACTAAACTATATGCAAATAAAGAAAACCCCACATATAAGGCAGTGTTCGAAAAAGACCATTCAGAAATCCTAAACACACGTCCTAGGGTTATCGTACCCTTTGGCACTAGAATCCGTAACCACCTTAATAATGCTGGAATCCAAGTTGAGCAAATTGCAAATCTGAAAGTTTCAAAATACCCAACATGGAAAATACAAAGGCCAACCATAAACAAAACTCTGACAAACTTTTCCAAAGACGCAACAAATGCTGAAGAGTTCAAAGTTAGGTTTGCCGAAATAAAGGAAACCTACCCTGACCATCATTTCATATACACGGACGGATCTAAACTCGATAACCAAGTTGCTGCCTCAATAGTTACAAAATCAAATACCCTGAAAACAAGATTACCAAACGGCTCCTCCATCTTTTCCGCGGAGGTTCGGGCACTCCAACTAGCCATGGAAATTGTCAAGATTAGTAGATACAAAAAATTTGTTGTCTGTGTCGATTCCTTATCGGTCTTACAATCACTAGAAAACCTGCAAGTATCGAATACAATGATTTTAGACCTAATAGAACGTTACGAAAGGGCCACTAAACAAGGCAAATCCTTAGTGTTTTGCTGGGTGCCAAGCCACGTCGGCATAGCGGGTAATGAAGCTGCGGACCAAGCAGCAAAAGAGGCCCTAAACTACAACATATCCGACCTTCTCATACCATACTCCGACTTTAAACCCCATATCTCAAGTTATGTAAAAAACCTTTGGCAACAAAATTGGAACGAACAAAGAAATAACAAACTCTTTCAAATCCAACCAACAGTTGGACAAAAGCAGCTAGCTCTTGACAATATTCGCGACAAAACAGTTTTGCTTAGAGCTCGAATCGGGCATACATACACCACCCACGGATATCTCTTGAGAGGCGAAGAGCTTCCAGAATGTATTGGTTGTCAAGAACGTCTGACTGTAAAACATATTTTACTCAATTGCCTAGATTTTCAGAACATTCGTTCACGCTTCTACAGTGTGAATTCCATGAAAGACCTTTGTACAAAGGTAGCACCAAGTAAAATTATTTCTTTTCTGAAAGAAATACACTTGTACAGTAAGTTTTAAATTGAATTTAGCTGGTTTTAGATTATACACTACTCGTTATGTCTACTTTAATTTATTTTAGTTTCAACTGACTCTTGATATAGCAACAGAACCGACACAATATGACCCTAACGGGTTGCCGGTGTCGTTAAACAAATCAATCAATCAATCAATCAATCAACCAACTGAACTTTGGTCCCCGGAGGGGGGGGGGGGTGGTGCTGTAGGTTTGGGTGTTTTCCGCCCGTCCATTACCGGCTGTTACTCCCACTCTGATAATTCGTTTCCTGTGCAGGGATGGCAAGTTCCTTCCCAGGTTAGAAAAAACCCGTGATTTTTACCCGATTTTTCATGGGGAGTCTCCAAAATAGAATTCAGAAGAAAATAAGAAACGGCATATTTTTTGTTAGGCTATTCCGGAATAGACTACCGATAATTCGAATGGCACAGAAATCAATACTTCATTTTTCTTATAACAAAGCAGAAAATAGGTTGAACAATGTAAAACTTATCTTTTCGCGAAAGGAAAATGAAAATATTGAAAAACTGAATTTACATTAGGATGTTTATTAAAAGTGGGAAGTTCACTAATGAATAACCTAATGAAAGTTAAAAAAAAAATGAAAATGTATTGCATAAAATGTTTAATTTTTACATATCTTGCCATTTTATGGTAAGTAAATCAATTGTTTAAACAGTCTGCAACATAAAATGATGAAATAATGAAAGTTTCGATTTCTGTGACATTCGATTTATCGGTGGTCTATTCCGCAATAGCCTACCAAAAATATCTGATTTCTTATTTGCTTCAGAATTGTTATTTTAAATAATACGGTGTTTAATACCTTATATCTCAAAAATCGACAATAGGTTTCTTTCGCTTCTTTCCATTTTTCCATTTCTTCCAAGAAGAAATGGGTTTCTTCCCATCCGTCTATATTTCTTCCCATGGAAGTGAAGAAATGCCTTTCTTCCGGGAAGAAAACCAACCCTGTTCCTCTGATATTTGGTATATACAGTAAATATTCGTTACTTCGAACAAGCTGGGATCGACGAAATTGTTCGAATTAACCGATATTCGAACTAACCGATATTTAGCCTCAGATTTTTTTTACATCAGCAAAGGTATGGGTGTTAGGGGCTGAGATGTAATCGACACACAGATAAAAAATGCTTGATCATAGAACAGTTGTTTATTTCAAATAACTACCTACAGAAAAGTTAAAAATTTACAATATTATAAAAAAATGCAATCGTAATGAGTGCTAATTGCAATTGTCATGATCATCACTTACAAGAAATACACCCACAACGATTAGGGTAAATCGGTAGTAATTCAATCACAGTCCATTGAGCTCTTAGGAGCACTGTATGTCATTGTCGACTTGAATATATGCGCTGAAATCAGCTACCGACATGCCAACGGTGGGATTTGACGAGGCGGGGGTAACAGTCGGCACGGCGCTCTCTTGTTGTGGGGCACAATGCACAACAACTTTGAAGAACGAATTGCTGATGCAGTGTTGGGACACGTTGTCCCATGCCTGCTTGAGGAAATGCAATGCGTCGAGAAGATTAACGCTGAATATGCTGCCCACTATCAATGCCATCTGACATCCTCTTGACGAGCAGCCGGCGGTAATTTGACTCCATACTGTGGATGATAACCTGGTCCATTGGTTGGGAAATTGAAGTTGTATTGCGCGGCAGAAAATAAAGGGTAATTTAAGCCAGTCCTGGCACATTCTGCGGGTGAGCTGGGCAGTTGTTGAGTATCATAGCTACACTTCGCCCCTGTGGTTCGAACTGGGCGTCAAATTTCTTAAGCCGCTGCTCAAATAGCTCAGACGTCATCCGGGCCGATTTATTGGAGTGGTAATCGGTACGTATGGATTTCTGGTTTTTGAAGCATCTGGGTATTGCACTTTTACCAATGGTCATAAGGGGCATTTTTTTTAGAGCCATTCAGTGCTGTAAATCTGTCTTTGGAAATTTTGGTTCCATGGCTGTTGTCACCGCGATATGTTAGAGTTTTATCTGGTGGCATTTTCCAAAATATACCAGTTTCATCGGCATTGAAAATGTCTGCTGTCATAAGTGTCTAAGATGTCACGCAACTGAGTAGCATGCCAATCCGCGACGGCCTCTTTGTTTACCGACTTTGACTTACCGCAGATCTTCTTGAGAACAATGTTGTGGCGAGTCTGAAACCTTTGGACCCAACCTATGCTACACTTAAAATCAACATGACACAAACCCGGTACTAAATCCTCTGCCTTTGCAATCAAAATAAACCCGCTAATAGGCAGATTATGAGTTCGGGCATTGCAAAACCACTTAAACAATGCATTCTCCAAATCTTCGTGCTTTGCAAGTCTTAAACGCTTGCGCTTTTCTCAACTAGTTGTTTCGTTCTCCTAGCTTGAAATAATTTTCTCCTTCTCCTTTATCCAGGTTGAAAGCGTGCTAGGCTTTATGTCGAAGTCACTTGCAATCTGAGCCTTCTTGGTGCCTCTTTCAACCTCTTTTACTGCTTTTCATTTCACTTCCAATGTATGATCGTTGTATTTTCGCTTACTAGCCATTTTGAATTCCAAAATGTTCATACATTTCAGGTAGATCATGTCATATTTAAAGTCAAACTGAATTTACTCCCATGATGAGTAATTCACAATTGCAGATTTATTTGTTAAAATAGGGTACTCCGTACACTAAATCTTAATTTCATTGGTTAAAAAGATAAAAGGAATTGATGTGGATTCATATTCACTTCCAAACTGCGTCATATCATTAGGAGTGAGATGGCACAGTTTGGATTCAAATTGTATCTCCTGCAAATGTGGATTCGCGATGAACGTCGCTCTTTAATGCCTTTGTTATGTTGAGGTCTGGCACAATCAATGGTATTTGAGTGGTTCTTCATTAAAAGTAAGCACAAAAGATAAATCACCATTGATGCTCAGTCATTTCTTGAGTAATTTTTGAGTTAAAACAAAAAGCATAAAAAAAATGACCACTTTTCATTTTGTTCGAATTAACCGGTATATTCTTTAATTCGAAATTTTTGGTATAAGTGTGTAGTAAAACAGTTGGGACCGGGCACTTTTGTTCGAATTATCTAATAATTCGAATTCACCGATTTCGAAGTAACGAATATATACTGTATATGACCTATTCTGCTGCGCAGATGCACGTTGTTTTTTATTTTGATCTTGATCAAATGTCAAGGTCACACGGTCCGCCATCTTGGATTTTCCATTACCGTTAGGTGTTCGTGTCCTCTACCATGGCATGTTTTGATCATGTTGGTCAGAGAACGAGAGCTAACCGACTCGTGTATTTTCAGTTTGCACTGCGGACAAGGATTGAAATTATCCACATTTTAAATCAAGTGAAGGGAAACATTCAATTTTTTAAAATTAAAGCGTGTTCAAATTAAGCACGCTTTGGGGGTGTATTTTTAGCCCAGCTTACGTTACACGTAAGCTGGGGTATTCCTATCGGTTTGCGGGCGGTGTCCGTTAGTTAGTTAGTTAGTTAGTTAGTTAGTTAGTTAGTTAGTTAGTTAGTTAGTTGTTTATTTAGTAAACTTTGGTTCAAAATGCATCTCCTCCTACAATTTTTATCCGATGTCATTTATTTTTGGTGTGAGGCATCCCTGAGGGGTCATGCATACGGCTTGTGCTTTTCTAGTCGATCGGGTGATTTTTGAATTTTTGGCGAATTTTTAAAGAAAAAATTTTAAAATGTATCTCCTCCTACATTTTTGACCCGATGTCATTTATTTTTGGTATGAGGCACCCCTAAAGGGTCGTGCATACGGCTTGTGCTTTTTTAGTCGATCGCGCAATTTTTTTATTTTTGGGGAATTTTTAAAGCAAAAATTTCGAAAATAATTCAAAATGCATCTACTCCTACAATTTTGATTCGATGTCATTTATTTTTGATGTGAGGCATCCCTAAGGAGTCGTGCATACGGCTTGTGCTTTTTTAGTCGATCGGGTGATTTTTGAATTTTAGGGGAATTTTTAAAGAAAAAAATTTAAAATGTGTCTCCTCCTACATTTTTGACCCGATGTGATTTATTTTTGGTATGAGGCACCCCTAAAGTGTCGTGCATACGGCTTGTGCTTTTCTAGTCGATCGGGTGATTTTTAAATTTTTGGGGAATTTTTGAAGAAAAAAATTTTAAATGTATCTCGTCCTACATTTTTGATCCGATGTCTTTTTTTCAGCCCAGTTGGCTTTTTAGCCAACAGGGCTATACAGATGGGGGCAAGTGTCGTCCGTCTGTCCGTCCGTCCGTCTGTCCGTCCGTCCGTCTGTCCGTCCCGCGACCGTTAAAAGTGGAATAACTTTATTTTTTATCCGATTCTTACCAAATTTTAAACACGAGTTCCTAACCCTTTACTGCATTAGGAAATATTTTTATTTTTGCGGTTTAAACCATTTTTGGCGATTTTATTGCCAATTTGGGCAAAATACGAAAAAACCTATCTAGTCCCTCATTTTTCATCGGAAGATTCCGAAATTTTTTATGAAGAAACTAGGACTAAGGGGTAAAAAAAGTACTTTTTTCGATTTTTGAATTTCGCCTTATTTTTGAATCTACTGAACTTCGAAGTTTGCAACTTCTAAAAATTGGCAAATTTCCATTTTTTTTTCTTAACAAAGTAGTTAAAGTGGAATATCTTTTTTATTTTTCATCCGATTCGTACCAAATTTTAAACGCGAGTTTTTAACCTTCTACTGCATTAGGAATTTTTTTTATTTATTGGTTTAAACCATTTTTAGCGATTTTATTGCCAATTTGGGCAAAATCCGAAAAAATCTATCTAGCCCTCATTTTTCATCGGAAGATTCCGAAATTTTTTATGAAGAAACTAGAACTAAGGGGTGAAAAAAGTACATTTTCCGATTTTTGAATTTCGCCTCATTTTTTAATCTACTGAGCTTCGAAGTTTGCAGCTTTTAAAAAATTGGAAATTTCCATTTTTCTTCTTAAAAAAGCAAAGTTTCAATTTGCAGAGGGGCACAATATGTTACATGCAAGTACTTCTGGTTGGACTTTTCAGTAATTTTGTTGTCAGTGGGTCATTTCTATGATATTTCCAAGTGGGCGATAATAGGGAACATTGGGCGATAAAGCAAGAAAGTTGTAATTTTCGCTTTAAAAGTGCAGGGATCAATTCTATGTCCCGAAAATATGATAAATATGATATTTTTCGGATGGGCGATAATAGGGAATATTGGTCGATACTGCAAGAAAGTTGTAATTTTCGCTTTAAATGTGCAGGAAACAATTCTAGGACCCGAAAATATGATAAATATAATATTTTTCGGGTGGGCGATAATAGGGAACATTGGGCGATAATGTAAGAAAGTTGTAATTTTAGCTTTAAAAGTGCAGGAATCAATTCTATGACCCGAAAATATGATAAATGTGATACTTTCCGGGTGGGCGATAATAGGGAACATTGGGCGATAATGCAAGAAAGTTGTAATTTTCGCTTTAAATGTGCAGGGATCAATTCTATGACCCGAAAATATGATAAATGTGATATTTTTCGGGTAGGCGATAATAGGGAATATTGGGCGATAATGTAAGAAAATTGTAATTTTCGCTTTAAATGTGCAGGAGTCAATTCTAGGACCCGAAAATATGATAAATATAATATTTTTCTGGTGGGCGATAATACGGAACATTGGGCGATAATGCAAGAAAGTTGTAATTTTCGCTTTAAAAGTGCAGGAATAAATTCTATGACCCGAAAATATGATAAATACGATATTTTTTCGTGTGGGCGATAATAGGGAACATTGGGCGATAATACAAAAAAGTTGTAATTTTCGCTTTAAAAGTGCAGGAATCAATTTCTGTGACCCGAAAATAGGATAAATGTGATATTTTTCGGGTGGGCAATATCAGGGAATATTGGGCGAAAAAGCAAGAAAATTGTAATTTTCACTTTAAAAATGCAGGAAACAATTCTAGGACCCGAAAATATGATAAATATAATATTTTTCGGGTGGGCAATAATAGGGAACATTGGGCGATAATGCAAGAAAGTTGTAATTTTCGCTTTTAAAGTGCAGGAATCAATTCTATGAACCGAAAATATGACAAATGTGATATTTTTCAGGTGGGCGATAATAGGGAACATTGGGCGATAATGTAAGAATATTGTAATTTTCGCTTTAAAAGTGCAAGAATATATTCTGTGACCCGAAAATATGATAAATATGATATTTTTCGGGTGGGCGATAATAGGGAATATTGGGCGATACTGCAAGAAAGTTGTAATTTTCGCTTTAAAAGTGCAGGAAACAATTCTAGGACCCGAAAATGTGATAAATATAATATTTTTCGGGTGGGCGAAAATAGGGAACATTGGGCGATAATGTAAGAAAGCTGTAATTTTCGCTTTAAAATTGCAGGAATCAATTCTATGACCCGAAAATATGATAAATGTGATATTTTTACTGTGGGCGATACTAGGAAACATTGGGCGATAATGCAAGAAAATGGTAATTTTCGCTTTAAAAGTGCAGGAATCAATTCTGTGACCCGAAAATATGATCAATGTGATATTTTACGGGTAGGCGATAACAGGGAATATTGGGCGATAAAGCAAGAAAGTTGTAATTTTCGCTTTAAAAGTGCAGGAATCAATTCTATGACCCGAAAATATGATAAATGTGATATTTTTCGGGTGGGCGATAATAGGGAATATTGGGCGATAATGTAAGAAAATTGTAATTTTCCCTTTAAATTGCAGGAATCAATTCTATGACCCAAAATTTGATAAATGTGATATTTTTCTGGTGGGCGATAATAGGGAGCATTGGGCGATGATGCAAGAAAGTTGTAATTTTCGCTTTAAAAGTGCAGGGATCAATTCTATGACCCGAAAATATGATAAATATGATATTTTTCGGGTAGGCGATAATAGGGAATATTGGGCGATAATGTAAGAAAATTGTAATTTTCGCTTTAAAAGTGCAGGAATCAATTCTATGTCCCGAAAATATGATAAATATAATATTTTTCTGGTGGGCGATAATAGGGAACATTGGGCGATAATGCAAGAAAGTTGTAATTTTCGCTTTAAAAGTGCAGGAATCAATTCTATGACCCGAAAATATGATAAATGTGATATTTTTCGGGTGGGCGATAATAGGGAATATTGGGCGATAATGTAAGAAAATTGTAATTTTCCCTTTAAATTGCAGGAATCAATTCTATGACCCAAAATTTGATAAATGTGATATTTTTCGGGTGGGCGATAATAGGGAATATTGGGCGATAATGTAAGAAAATTGTAATTTTCGCTTTAAAAGTGCAGGAATCAATTCTGTGACCCGAAAATACGATAAATATGATATTTTTCGGAAAGTCGATAATAGGGAATATTGGGCGATACTGCAAGAAAGTTGTAATTTTCGCTTCAAAAGTGTAAGAATCAATTCTATGACCCGAAAATATGATAAATGTGATATTTTTCCTGTGGGCGATAATAGGGAACATTGGGCGGTAATGCAAGAAAGTTGTAATTTTCGCTTTAAAAGTGCAGGAAACAATTCTGTGACCCGAAAATATGATAAATGTGATATTTTTCGTGTGGGCGATAATAGGGAGCATTGGGCGATGATGCAAGAAAGTTGTAATTTTCGCTTTAAAAGTGCAGGGATCAATTCTATGACCCGAAAATATGATAAATATGATATTTTTCGGGTAGGCGATAATAGGGAATATTGGGCGATAATGTAAGAAAATTGTAATTTTCGCTTTAAAAGTGCAGGAATCAATTCTATGTCCCGAAAATATGATAAATATAATATTTTTCAGGTGGGCGATAATAGGGAACATTGGGCGATAATACAAGAAAGTTTTAATTTTCGCTTTAAAAGTGCAGGAATAAATTCTATGACCCGAAAATATGATAAATATGATATTTTTCGTGTGGGCGATAATAGGGAACATTGGGCGATAATGCAAGAAAGTTGTAATTTTCGCTTTAAAAGTGGTGGAATCAATTCTGTGATCCGAAAATATGATAAATGTGATATTTTTCGGGTTTGCGATATCAGGGAATATTGGGCGAAAAAGCAAGAAAGTTGTAATTTTCACTTTAAAAGTGCAGGAAACAATTCTGGGACCCAAAAATATGATAAATATAATATTTTTCGGGTGGGCAATAATAGGGAACATTGGGCGATAATGCAAGAAAGTTGTAATTTTCGCTTTAAAAGTGCAGGGATCAATTCTATGACCCGAAAATATGATAAATATGATATTTTTCGGGTAGGCGATAATAGGGAATATTGGGCGATAATGTAAGAAAATTGTAATTTTCGCTTTAAAAGTGCAGGAATCAATTCTATGTCCCGAAAATATGATAAATATAATATTTTTCTGGTGGGCGATAATAGGGAACATTGGGCGATAATACAAGAAAGTTTTAATTTTCGCTTTAAAAGTGCAGGAATAAATTCTATGACCCGAAAATATGATAAATATGATATTTTTCGTGTGGGCGATAATAGGGAACATTGGGCGATAATGCAAGAAAGTTGTAATTTTCGCTTTAAAAGTGGTGGAATCAATTCTGTGATCCGAAAATATGATAAATGTGATATTTTTCGGGTTTGCGATATCAGGGAATATTGGGCGAAAAAGCAAGAAAGTTGTAATTTTCACTTTAAAAGTGCAGGAAACAATTCTGGGACCCAAAAATATGATAAATATAATATTTTTCGGGTGGGCAATAATAGGGAACATTGGGCGATAATGCAAGAAAGTTGTAATTTTCGCTTTTAAAGTGCAGGAATCAATTCTATGAACCGAAAATACGATAAATGTGATATTTTTCAGGTGGGCGATAATAGGGAATATTGGGCGATAATGTAAGAAGATTATAATTTTCGCTTTAAAAGTGCAAGAATATATTCTGTGACCGGAAAATATGATAAATATGATATTTTTCGGGTGGGCGATAATAGGGAATATTGGGCGATAATGTAAGAAAATTGTAATTTTCGCTTTAAATGTGCAGGAATCAATTCTAGGACCCGAAAATATGATAAATATAATATTTTTCTGGTGGGCGATAATAGGGAATATTGGGCGATAATGCAAGAAAGTTGTAATTTTCGCTTTAAATGTGCAGGGATCAATTCTATGACCCGAAAATATGATAAATGTGATATTTTTCGGGTAGGCGATAATAGGGAATATTGGGCGTTAATGTAAGAAAATTGTAATTTTCGCTTTAAATGTGCAGGAATCAATTCTAGGACCCGAAAATATGATAAATATAATATTTTTCGGGTGGGCAATAATAGGGAACATTGGGCGATAATGCAAGAAAGTTGTAATTTTCGCTTTTAAAGTGCAGGAATCAATTCTATGAACCGAAAATATGATAAATGTGATATTTTTCAGGTGGGCGATAATAGGGAATATTGGGCGATAATGTAAGAAGATTGTAATTTTCGCTTTAAAAGTGCAAGAATATATTCTGTGACCGGAAAATATGATAAATATGATATTTTTCGGGTGGGCGATAATAGGGAATATTGGGCGATAATGTAAGAAAGTTATAATTTTCGCTTTAAAAGTGCAGGAAACAATTCTAGGACCCCAAAATATGATAAATATAATATTTTTCTGGTGGGCGATAATAGGGAACATTGGGCGATAATGCAAGAAAGTTGTAATTTTCGCTTTAAAAGTGCAGGAATCAATTCTATGACCCGAAAATATGATAAATGTGATATTTTTCGGGTGGGCGATAATAGGGAATATTGGGCGATAATGTAAGAAAATTGTAATTTTCCCTTTAAATTGCAGGAATCAATTCTATGACCCAAAATTTGATAAATGTGATATTTTTCGGGTGGGCGATAATAGGGAATATTGGGCGATAATGTAAGAAAATTGTAATTTTCGCTTTAAAAGTGCAGGAATCAATTCTGTGACCCGAAAATACGATAAATATGATATTTTTCGGATGGTCGATAATGGGGAATATTGGGCGATACTGCAAGAAAGTTGTAATTTTCGCTTTAAAAGTGTAAGAATCAATTCTATGACCCGAAAATATGATAAATGTGATATTTTTCCTGTGGGCGATAATAGGGAACATTGGGCGGTAATGCAAGAAAGTTGTAATTTTCGCTTTAAAAGTGCAGGAAACAATTCTGTGACCCGAAAATATGATAAATGTGATATTTTTCGTGTGGGCGATAATAGGGAGCATTGGGCGATGATGCAAGAAAGTTGTAATTTTCGCTTTAAAAGTGCAGGGATCAATTCTATGACCCGAAAATATGATAAATATGATATTTTTCGGGTAGGCGATAATAGGGAATATTGGGCGATAATGTAAGAAAATTGAAATTTTCGCTTTAAAAGTGCAGGAATCAATTCTATGTCCCGAAAATATGATAAATATAATATTTTTCTGGTGGGCGATAATAGGGAACATTGGGCGATAATGCAAGAAAGTTTTAATTTTCGCTTTAAAAGTGCAGGAATAAATTCTATGACCCGAAAATATGATAAATATGATATTTTTCGTGTGGGCGATAATAGGGAACATTGGGCGATAATGCAAGAAAGTTGTAATTTTCGCTTTAAAAGTGGTGGAATCAATTCTGTGATCCGAAAATATGATAAATGTGATATTTTTCGGGTTTGCGATATCAGGGAATATTGGGCGAAAAAGCAAGAAAGTTGTAATTTTCACTTTAAAAGTGCAGGAAACAATTCTGGGACCCAAAAATATGATAAATATAATATTTTTCGGGTGGGCAATAATAGGGAACATTGGGCGATAATGCAAGAAAGCTGTAATTTTCGCTTTTAAAGTGCAGGAATCAATTCTATGAACCGAAAATACGATAAATGTGATATTTTTCAGGTGGGCGATAATAGGGAATATTGGGCGATAATGTAAGAAGATTGTAATTTTCGCTTTAAAAGTGCAAGAATATATTCTGTGACCGGAAAATATGATAAATATGATATTTTTCTGGTGGGCGATAATAGGGAATATTGGGCGATAGTGTAAGAAAATTGTAATTTTCGCTTTAAATGTGCAGGAATCAATTCTAGGACCCGAAAATATGATAAATATAATATTTTTCTGGTGGGCGATAATAGGGAATATTGGGCGATAATGTAAGAAAATTGTAATTTTCGCTTTAAATGTGCAGGGATCAATTCTATGACCCGAAAATATGATAAATGTGATATTTTTCGGGTAGGCGATAATAGGGAATATTGGGCGTTAATGTAAGAAAATTGTAATTTTCGCTTTAAATGTGCAGGAATCAATTCTAGGACCCGAAAATATGATAAATATAATATTTTTCGGGTGGGCAATAATAGGGAACATTGGGCGATAATGCAAGAAAGTTGTAATTTTCGCTTTTAAAGTGCAGGAATCAATTCTATGAACCGAAAATATGATAAATGTGATATTTTTCAGGTGGGCGATAATAGGGAATATTGGGCGATAATGTAAGAAGATTGTAATTTTCGCTTTAAAAGTGCAAGAATATATTCTGTGACCGGAAAATATGATAAATATGATATTTTTCGGATGGGCGATAATAGGGAATATTGGGCGATAATGTAAGAAAGTTGTAATTTTCGCTTTAAAAGTGCAGGAAACAATTCTAGGACCCCAAAATATGATAAATATAATATTTTTCTGGTGGGCGATAATAGGGAACATTGGGCGATAATGTAAGAAAGCTGTAATTTTCGCTTTAAAATTGCAGGAATCAATTCTATGACCCGAAAATATGATAAATGTGATATTTTTCCTGTGGGCGATAATAGGGAACATTGGGCGATAATGCAAGAAAGTTGTAATTTTCGCTTTAAAAGTGCAGGGATCAATTCTATGACCCGAAAATATGATAAATGTGATATTTTTCGGGTAGGCGATAATAGGGAATATTGGGCGATAATGTAAGAAAATTGTAATTATCGCTTTAAAAGTGCAGGAATCAATTCTTTGTCCCGAAAATATGATAAATATAACATTTTTATGGTGGGCAATAATAGGGAACATTGGGCGATAATGTAAGTAAGTTGTAATTTTCGCTTTAAAATTACAGGAATAAATTCTATGACCCGAAAATATGATAAATATGATATTTTTCGTGTGGGCGATAATAGGGAACATTGGGCGATAATGCAAGAAAGTTGTAATTTTCGCTTTAAAAGTGCAGGAATCAAGTCTGTGACCCGAAAATATGATAAATGTGATATTTTTCGTGTGGGCGATAATAGGGAGCATTGTGCGATAATGCAAGAAAGTTGTAATTTTCGCTTTAAAAGTGCAGGGATCAATTCTATGACCCGAAAATATGATTAATTTGATATTTTTCAGGTAGGCGATAATAGGGAATATTGGGCGATAATGTAAGAAAATTGTAATTTTCGCTTTAAAAGTGCAGGAATCAATTCTATGTCCCGAAAATATGATAAATGTGATATTTTTCGGATGGGCGATAATAGGGAATATTGGGCGATACTGCAAGAAAGTTGTAATTTTCGCTTTAAAAGTGCAGGAAGCAATTCTAGGACCCGAAAATATGATAAATGTGATATTTTTCCTGTGGGCGATAATAGGAAACATTGGGCGATTATGCAAGAAAGTTGTAATTTTCGCTTTAAAAGTGCAGGAATCAATTCTGTGACCCGAAAATATGATAAATGTGATATTTTTCGTGTGTGCGATAATAGGGAGCATTGTGCGATAATGCAAGAAAGTTGTAATTTTCGCTTTAAAAGTGCAGGGATCAATTCTATGACCCGAAAATATGATTAATTTGATATTTTTCAGGTAGGCGATAATAGGGAATATTGGGCGATAATGTAAGAAAATTGTAATTTTCGCTTTAAAAGTGCAGGAATCAATTTTATGTCCCGAAAATATGATAAACATAATATTTTTCTTGTGGGCGATAATAGGGAACATTGGGCGATAATGCAAGAAAGTTGTAATTTTCGCTTTAAAAGTACAGGAATCAATTCTGTGACCCGAAAATATGATAAATGTGATAGTTTTCGTGTGGGCGATAATAGGGAGCATTGTGCGATAATTCAAGAAAGTTGTAATTTTCGCTTTAAAAGTGCAGGGATCAATTCTATGACCCGAAAATATGATTAATTTGATATTTTTCAGGTAGGCGATAATAGGGAATATTGGGCGATAATGTAAGAAAATTGTAATTTTCGCTTTAAAAGTGCAGGAATCAATTCTATGTCCCGAAAATATGATAAACATAATATTTTTCTTGTGGGCGATAATAGGGAACATTGGGCGATAATGCAAGAAAGTTGTAATTTTCGCTTTAAAAGTGCAGGAAACAATTCTGGGACCCGAAAATATGATAAATATAATATTTTTCGGGTGGGCAATAATAGGGAACATTGGGCGATAATGCAAGAAAGTTGTAATTTTCGCTTTTAAAGTGCAGGAATCAATTCTATGAACCGAAAATATGATAAATGTGATATTTTTCAGGTATGCTATAATAGGGAATATTGGGCGATAATGTAAGAAGATTGTAATTTTCGCTTTAAAAGTGCAAGAATATATTCTGTGACCGGAAAATATGATAAATATGATATTTTTCGGATGGGCGATAATAGGGAATATTGGGTGATACTGCAAGAAAGTTGTAATTTTCGCTTTAAAAGTGCAGTAAACAATTCTAGGACCCGAAAATATGATAAATATAATATTTTTCGGGTGGGCGATAATAGGGAACATTGGACGCTAATGTAAGAAAGCTGTAATTTTCGCTTTAAAATTGCAGGAATCAATTCTATGACCCGAAAATATTATAAATGTGATTCTTTCCGGGTGGGCGATAATACGGAACATTGGGCGATAATGCAAGAAAGTTGTAATTTTCGCTTTAAAAGTGCAGGAATCAATTCTGTGACCCGAAAATATGATCAATGTGATATTTTACGGGTGGGCGATAATAGGGAACATTGGAGATAATGTAAGAAAGTTGTAATTTTCGCTTTAAAAGAGCTGGAATTAATTCTATAACCCGAAAATATGATATTTTTCGGATGGTCGATAATAGGGAACATTGGGCGATAGTGCAAGAAAGTTGTAATTTTCGGGTTAAATAAACATGCGCACTGGTCCGAAAAAAGAACCGCACATCAACACAATGTAAATAAACATGCGCACTGATCCGAAATAAGAACCGCACATCAACACAAGTAAATAAACATGCACACTGATCCGAAATGCCAACCGCACATCAACGCAAGTTAAATAAACATGCGCACTGGTCCGAAATTCGAACCGCGCATCAACGCCACTTAAATAAACGTGTGGAGTGGTTCGAAATGTGAACCACGCGCCAACGCAAGCTAAACAAACATTTGTACTGGTCCAGAATAAGAACCGCGCATCAATGCAAGTTAAATAAACGTGCGCACTGGTCCGATATTCGAACCGCGCGTCAACGCAAGTCAAATAAACATGCGCAATGGTCCGAAATTCGAACTGCTCATCAACGCAAATTGAATAAACATGCGCACTGGTCATAAATGCAAACCGCGCACCAACGCAAGTTAAATAAACATATACACACGTCCAAAATAAGCGCCGTGCAAGTTAGATAAACATGCAAACTCTTCCGAAATGCGAACCGCGCATCAAGACAACCTAAGGAAACTTGTGCACTTGTCCAAAATAAGTACGAAAGTAAAATAAACATGCGCATTGGTCTGGAATAAGAACCGCGCATTAATCTTTATTAAGTTAAATAAACATGTGCACTGTTCCAAAATGAGAGCCGCGCATCAACGCAAATTAAATAAACATGCGCACTTGTCTGAATTAGAACCGCGCATCGAGGCAAGTTACATAAATATGCGCACTGGTCCGAAATGCGAGCGTTGTTTGAAGGTATCTATGGCAAACTATCCAGTCTACCAGATATACAAAAAATCTGTTCCCCATTTTTCTGGGAAAGAAATCTTTGTATGCATTTATCGGTCTATGTTCTGGTCCGGCGCTAAATTAATTATTGAGCTAGCTCTTTGCCGTCTCATCTTTTGAAGCTTGATATTTCAGGGAAATTCCTTTGCTCGTTCACGCTGGAATGGGTCTTATTGCTTTTCGTAAGCTGGGACTTTGTCCTTGGACAAACTTGTTATTTATTTATTTGAGTGTATGTGTAGGGCGAGCACGTGAGTGAGTGCTCCCAGTTGAAGCGCTCCAGGCCCGCGTCGGCCATCAGCTGGCATCCGACTAAGAAGGTGCTGGCCGTGGGCTGGGAGACGGGTGAGATCTCGCTGTGGAACCAGACTGACCGCGATCTCAGCGATGTCTTCCCCCTGCACAAGAGTGAAATCACCATTCTCCGGTGGTCGTCAGGTGGCACCCGGCTTCTCTCCGGGGACTCGGTGAGTTCTCTCCCTCCCTCGCCTCCCCTCCCCCTCTCTCTCTCGCTGTGTCTCTCCCTCCCACCTCTCTCTGTCTCTGTCTCTCTCTCACCCTTCCTCCCTCCCCCTCCCTCTCTGTCTCCGGGTAATGTAAATACGAGTGTTGATCTGTAAGGGGTAATATGGATATGGGAGTTAATCTGTAAGGGGTAATATGAATACAATCTGTAATTGGTAATATGGATACAAGAGTAGATCTGTAATATACTGAGGTGTGCCTTGGAAGCAGCTGAGTGGCTCGCCGTTGAATTTTTACATTTTGGTATGTTTTCAGCAAGGACTGTTAATTTTGTGGAAAGCTGACATTCATGGTAGAGTGCAGCAGAATCCGTTATGCCAGCATATGCTAGGGGAACAGCTGCTGGAGTGTGTTCTTAGACCACTGCCCCCTGTGGACCCCGCCTTGTAAGTGATGCTGCCATGTGTTTTTAGACCCTCGCCTCGTGTGGGCAATGCCTTGTAAGTGATGCTGCCATTTGGTCTTAGACCCCTGCCCCCTGTGGACCTCCCCCCTTGTAAGTGATGCTGCCGTGTGTTCCTAGAACCCTCCGCCCCTCCTCCCCCCACCCCTCCCCGTGGACCCGCATGGTGAGTGTTGTTCCCGTTTGTTTTTAGACACACATACACACACACACACACACACATAGCATGTCGTGAGCACTGATCCACGCTGTGACGTGGGAGTTTGCCATTGCTTGCAGCGACATCGCGGCCCTGGCGCGGGCGGCCGTCAGAGGGGACGAAGCGGCCCTGGACGCATTCAGCTGGAAGATGGGCAAGGGCAGCAAGAGCATGCTCGTGCCCACCGAAGCCACGACGTTCTACGTGGGAGGAAGTAATGGTAAATGCTAACCTTAGCTTTCAATCTGAAGGTCAGGGTATCGTTTAAGGGGACCAAAAGCGTCAGTGTTAATTATTAAGGGTCAGGGTAAGTATTGGTGACTGGGGTCATTAAGGATCAGGGTGAGTATTGGTGACTGGGTCATTAAGGATCAGGGTAAGTATTGGTGACTGGGGTCATTAAGGATCAGGGTAAGTATTGGTGACTGGGGTCATTAAGGATCAGGGTAAGTATTGGTGACTGGGGTCATTAAGGATCAGGGTAAGTATTGGTGACTGGGGTCATTAAGGATCAGGGTGAGTATTGGTGACTGGGGTCATTAAGGATCAGGGTGAGTATTGGTGACTGGGTCATTAAGGATCAGGGAAAGTATTGGTGACTGGGGTCATTAAGGATCAGGGTAAGTATTGGTGACTGGGGTCATTAAGGATCAGGGTAAGTATTGGTGACTGGGGTCAGTTTTAGAACCAATTTTGGAATTATCGAGAGGAAAATTTGGCTACAAAAATAGGTGCATTCCCCAAAATGACACCATTACCAATTTGAATGCAAAATAATACACTCCTCCCCCTGCCTCCAAATGGATCCAAGTCCCCCCTCCCTCCTGCCCCGGGAAAATCGGACCTGTTTAGTTCAGTCTCACTGGCTGTTCAGTTTTCGAGACTCTCCATTTTCAAACAATGTGGTTTTTGGTGTGAAGCACTTTACTTCGTTGTTAAACTTTTAAAAAAAGCAAACACTGTTTATTGACTACCCCTATATTACAATTGGCACTGACACTACTGCTTTCGCTTGCATTGTAGTTATAAGTAGATAAAAAAATCTAATATAATAATAATAATAGTAGTAATTATAGTGATGATAATGATGGTGATGATGATGATGGTGATGAGGATGTTGGTGATGATAATGATGATGATGATGATGATGATGATGATGAGGATGATGATGATCTGTTGCTGCAGGTAACGTGACGTACCTGAACAGCGCTCACAAGCCCATCATCCAGTTCACGACGGACGGGCCCGTGCGCCGTCTGCTCTTCTACCGCGAGCGCTCAATCCTCATCAGCGTGACGACGACGATGATGCTGACTCAGCACAGTGTGTCCGAGGAGGGCGACTGCACCGAGATGCTCAAGGTCGGTGGGCGGGGGATAACTGTACCGAGATGCTCAAGGTCGGTGGGCGGGGGATGACTGTACCGAGATGCTCAAGGTCGGTGGGCGGGGGTAACTGTACCGAGATGCTCAAGGTCGGTGCGCGGGGGATAACTGTACCGAGATGCTCAAGGTCGTTGGGCGGGGGATGACTGTACCGAGATGCTCAAGTCGGTGGGCGGGGGATAACTGTACCGAGATGCTCAAGGTCGGTGGG
>OX457028.1:83604840-83709772 GCA_949752745.1 Protula sp. h YS-2021
TAACACCTATTTTTAAATTTTCTCTTCGGTATCTGTTCTCTCTGTAACTTGCGTGGAACACAAACTTAAATTACCATTGTGTCCGTGTCATTTTTGTGCTCACGCCTTGGAATGATAAAAAAGTATCGTTTTCCTTTACACACAGTGTGTTTTCGCATGGTTTTTGGGAATGATTTATGTGCGTCTAAACTTGTATGGAATGAAATGTGGAATGATTAAGTATTCCGTCATTTTTTTCTGCAGAAGAGGTGTGTAAAAACCCCGGGAAGGGATATATCAAGGCCTGGGCAGAAGCCGCAAAGAGGTTATGCCGCAGGGATCAGAGCCACTTGACCCATTTTGTGGGTGAAATTGTTGGGGGACCGGTTAAAGATAGTGATGACAGTTCGGATGTTAACCAAGCCTGTAGCCAGATTAAGAAAGCAGCGGAAAATATCCCTGCGTCGATTTCAGGTAATAACAGATGGACGAATATACAACATATATTTTGCTTGACGCGTATTTCTCGTTTCATTCGACATCTTTTTTTTTGTGTGTCTGTGGGTGTGATCCGAAGGGCAGTTTCGTTATTTTCCTGAACCGGAACTTGTAAGACTGGAGCGAAACGGACTGTTGTCAGAATTTTGAACATGCATGTCCTGTGCGGCTAAGCTTTAAATTGTTCAAGGATTAAATAAGGACGTCATAGTTTATGACTCGGCTGTTACATTAGAATGAAACATTGGCATTGGAAGAAATCACAGAGTTCAAATTAATTTTAAAACATGTGTTCATTTCGCTTGCACAGAATTTTCATACAATATCCCCGTTGCAGCGATCGAAAGCCATGAGACAGGAGTTACGGCCACCGTTGGGGAGGGGGTGGCGCAATCCGAAGAACGTAGTTCGGGCAGCGATTGCGTCATTCAAGGCGTTAAAACCATGTCAAAAGAGCTTTGTGAGAGACCAGTGAAAAGGGTAGAGTCGGCTAACACACATTCATCGCAGGGCGAGAAAGACACAAAACTCTCAGCGAATGCGGAATCGGCTGTTGAAGGGGCGTCGTCTGAGAAGTCGCTGGGTAAGTGATGCTTTTGCATTTATAAAGGGTAAGAATTGTTGCTGAGATGTGTCGGAAGGTGTATCGGGATATATGTAGCACTAGTGCAGATTTGGTCAAGCCAACCAGGTGCTGACGTTTCAAAGAATTCAAAACATTTTTCGTGCGTTGTGGTTGTCGGCGAAACGGACTGCTTATCGGTGCCCACTGCTAAGATTGTAAGAGTTTTGTACAGTTCAGCTTTGAATTGAAGATGAAATGTGAAGGTTATTCCTGGGCGCTTCATGGTCTTTTCAAATTTAGTTGCTGTTTTGACTTGATGTGAAGTTGTCAGTGTCTCTGTCGTACGAATTCAGTGATTTAGCGTTTGTAATACCAGTGTTATACTTTTTCAGAAAATGTCCCCGTTGCTGCAATCGGAAGCCGTGACACAGACGTTACGGTCACCGTTGGGGAGGGGGTGGCGCAATCCGAAGAACGTAGTTCGGACAGCGATTGCGTCATTACGGGCGTTGATATCATGTCAAAGGAGCTTTGTGAGAGATCGGTGAAAAGGGAAGAGGGGGCACACACACATTCATCGCAGGGCGAAAAAGACACAGCGAATGCGGAATCGGCTGTTCAAGGGGCGTCTTATGAGAAGTCGCTGGGTAAGTGATGCTTTTGCATTTATAAAGGGTAAGAATTGTTGCTGAGGTGTGTCGGAAGGAGTATCCTGACATATGTAGCAGTAGTGCAGATTTGGTCAAGGGAATCGGGTGCTGGCATTTTAAAGAATTCAAAACTTTTTTCTTGCATTATGGTTGTCGGCGAAAAGGACTGCTTATCACTGCTGTGATTACGGAAGACCTGGGGGGGGGGGGCAATTACTGCTGCTATCCTATTTGGATTTTGCATGTGAAATCCTGCTTAGGCATTGCTTAAGCACTGCCTTAGCAGGATGTCACGTGCAAAATTCAAGTAGGGCAACAGCAGTAGTGGCCCTCCAGGTCTTCCGAATGTGATTGAAAGAGTTTTGTGAGTACAGCTTTGAATTGAAGATTGAATGTAAAGGTTATTCCTGGCCGCTACATGGTCTCTTTAAGCGTAGTTGGCATTTTGATTTCACGTGAAGTTGTCAGTCTCTGTCGTGCGAATCCGCAGTGGTTTAGAGTTTGCAAAACAAATGCAATCCAGGGTGTCCAGCTTTGATGTGCTGCTCATTTCGCTTATGTAGTTAGAATGTGATACATTTTCAGAAAATGTTCCCGTAGCAGCAAGGGGAAGGCGTGAGACAGAAGACAGGGACACTTTTGAATGTAGTCCGGGAAGCGATACCGTTATTACGGGCGTTGGTGCCCTTTTACAAAAGTTTGCTAGCAAGTCAAAGAAAGAGGGGGCAGCTACACATTTTAGTAACACAAAACTGGCTGAAGATGCGAAATTGGGTGCTACAGAGTCGTTTGAGGGCAAATTACTTGGTAAGTGTATTTTTTTTAACTATTGAAGCATAAGATGTTCTGTTGCCCAGCTGTGTTTAAAGTGGTCACCTCGTGTGTTGCTTATTTTTGTTTTTAGGGTTTGCAACTGCAGCCCATTTCGCTGTTCCAAATAATTTTGTGTTTGCGCCCACGAAAAATGCTCGGAAAGAAACTAAAATATGACTTAAATTCAAAATCCTTTTAACTTTTTTAGGAGTGGTGAAACCTGTACCTCAACCAGTCAAGATCTTTGAGTTGTCCCACAAGACGGAAGGTACTTACACGGTCCAACCAGGGAATACCTACCTTGCAAATGCAATGGGTAAGTCGTATTTAGCTTTGTTATCAATTAAAATACAGCGCTTTTCGCCTTGCACTTTAATCAACAAGGTAACTCAGAGTTATTTATTGGCTTTGTTTCTTTCTCATTTTAGATGTGTTATCAAGTAAGTTGAACATAAAAAAAGTGTGCAGTGCATCTGGTTTCGCGTATATCACATAAATGCATTTACCATTTGCTTGTGTAACTCTCATGTCTGTCATTTTGTTTTGTTGTAGAAGCTGCCGGACTTGTTTGCAGGATGGTACAGAGGCCTGGAGGGGTAGATGCGGAGGTATTTGCGGGACAGGAAATTGCGACATGTGTTGTGAGGGATGTGGTAGAAGGACTGAAACCTGAAGGCATAACTTTTTCCCACATTGAACCCAGGTCTTCACTGCAAACAGTAGATACAAGTGCTATTTTGGGTAGGTTTTACGTATTTCATTTTTTTTTAGCTGTATGCTTTAATACAATATAATACATTTTACGGTATGGTTGTAAACTGATGAGGACGTCAAGCAAGCGAAACCATCCAGGTTAAGTGCAAGTCTAAAACATAGCAATATCGCGTTTCGCATGTTGAGTGTGTTTTATATGGAAAAGATATTTAGAAATGCATTTTGTTTTTATTTCTTTTGTTTCAGCAGATGTCTTGGCCAAAGCAAGTGATGAGGGGGAGGGGCAGGAGCAAACTAGCCATGAACTTTGTCAGCCACAAGCTACAACAGCACAAGAGCAAAACTTTTTTCCAAATTTATCATTTTCTGAGATGTTGCGTGATGACGCCGAACCTGATCCTGAATTTCTAGAGCACTTGACGACCTGTAGTGCACCCGTAACATCTCGGCAGCGGCCTATTCCATCAACAGCTGTAAGGGAGGAGGACCTTATGCAAGAGCAACAGCACCATGTCTTGGAAAGGTTTTGCGCGCTGACAGAAGAAACAAAAGGTGGTAAGTAAAATAGTTTTTATGCGATGTCCATTTCGCTGGTATTGAGCATTTGTGCAGTGGTAAAGTGTAGTGGTCAGAAAAATATTAATACCGTTAAACGAAGACATTATTGCTGGCGAGACCGCCCCCACACCCAAACGGCTTGTTTCACAAAATCGCAGGACGTAATATTGGTGTTAGTAGGGAGCTATTGCTATCGGTCTGTCCGTTCGTCTGTCCGTAAATTTTTTTGTCTGGGCGATATCTCAAAAACTATTTATCGGAGCTTCACGAAACTTTACAGGAAGAAAGTATATATAGTGTAAATGTGCAAACACCCGTCCGCCGCTTCATCCGTTGCACCTTGTATGTTGTTTTTATCCGGGCGGTATTTCAAAAGAGTAACTGGACCACAGTGATGTAGCTGTTATTGGCTGAAGGCTCTGCATCTCCGATGCCTATGTTTATTATTATTCAAAATTCAGTTCGTTTCACTGCAACATGTCGATACACCAGAATGAAGAAAGTGTACTTGGTGTAATTAGGGAGCTATGATGGGTTGCAACCTTCCCTCTCCTCCCCTCACCCCGCCCCTTTCTCAAAGAAAAAAAAATAGATTGAACTCAGTTTCAGCGCTCACCTCTTGGTACCCTTAATCTGGAGTCTGCTGTGGTTTTTTTTCAAAATTCAGTTCGTTTCACTGCAATATGTTGATACACCAGAATCAAAAATGTGTACTTGGTGTAATTAGGGGGCTACGATGGGTTGCAACCTTCCCTCTCCCCCCCCCCTCACCCCGCCCCTTTCTCAAAGAAAAAAAAATAGATTGAACTCAGTTTCAGCGCTCACCTCTTGGTACCCTTAATCTGGAGTCTGCTGTGGTTTTTTTTTTCAAAATTCAGTTCGTTTCACTGCAATATGTTGATACACCAGAATCAAAAATGTGTACTTGGTGTAATTAGGGGGCTACGATGGGTTGCAACCTTCCCTCTCCCCCCCCCCTCACCCCGCCCCTTTCTCAAAGAAAAAAAAATAGATTGAACTCAGTTTCAGCGCTCACCTCTTGGTACCCTTAATCTGGAGTCTGCTGTGGTTTTTTTTTTTCAAAATTCAGTTCGTTTCACTGCAATATGTTGATACACCGGAATCAAAAATGTGTACTTGGTGTAATTAGGGGGCTACGATGGGTTGCAACTTTCCCTTCCCCCCCCCCCCGCTCACCCCGCCCCTTTCTCAAAGAAAAAAAAATAGATTGAACTCAGTTTCAGCGCTCACCTCTTGGTACCCTTAATCTGGAGTCTGCTGTGGTTTTTTTTTCAAAATTCAGTTCGTTTCACTGCAATATGTTGATACACCAGAATCAAAAATGTGTACTTGGTGTAATTAGGGGGCTATGGTGGGTTGCAACCTTCTCCCCCCCCTCACCCCGCCCCTTTCTCAAAGAAAAAAAAAGATAGATTGAACTCAGTTTCAGCACTCGCCACTTGGTGCCCTAAATCTGGAGTCTGCTGTGGTTTTTTTTTTTTTAAATTCGGTTCGTTTCACTGCGACATGTTGATACACAACAATGTTTATTTTTTAACCAAAAAGTGCGATATGAGGTTTAGCATTTGCAGTTAATGTTATTAACAAATTGAAGTAACCAGCTCATGATGCAAACATATGAGAGGGGGTTACATTCGCTGTGGTATGGTAGTATTTTGTCCTACTTGTGTAAAAATGACTTGCTTTGCATTTGCCATGATTTCTTTGTCTGAATTTCAGTGCTATTTTAGGTTAATATATTTATTGCAGAGGCGGGAAAAGATTGTGATCCTGAGGTGTTCGAGGTGTCCCTAAGAGAGGTCATTCCGTTAGAACCGAATGTTGAACAACACGTCTCAGATTCATCGGTATTAAGTTCTCCCGTACCAATGGCTCAGATAGAAAACAGTTCTCCCGTATCAGTGGCCCAGATAGAAAAGCCAAAGAGTTTCTCACTGCGAATTCGCCCTAAACAGAAAAGGCTACAGCCCCAGTCCGATGAAAGCTCTTCCGTCGATCGTGACCATGATTCAGACTACGTACCCACTCCAAAAAAGAAAAGGCTCTCAGGAAAAAAACATAAATTTAGTTCAAGTAGCAGTGATGAGGAGTCTGATGAAGCCCCTATCACATCAACTCCACGAAAGGCAGCGAAAGCAACGGTTCGCAGACCAGCAGTGAAAAGTAGCCAGAGATCAGGTGCAAAAGCAATAGTTCGCAGACCAGCAGTGAAAAGTAGCCAGAGATCAGGTGGCAAACACAGTCAATTGAAAGCCTCATCGGCGCCAGAGAAAGACAAAAGAGGGAGACAGAAATATCTTACAAAGTCGGAGTTACAGCCCAAGTCCGTGAGAAGCTCTGGCCACGCTCATGATGGTGATTCAGACTCCGTACCCACTGCGAAAAAGAAAAGGTTACCAGGAAAAAAACATACATTTACTACAAGTAGCAGTGAGTCTAATGAAACCCCTGTCACAACTCCAGGAAAAGCGGCGAAAGCAACGGTTCGCAGATCAGTGAAAAGTAGCGAGATCTCAGGCGACGAACACGGTCAGATGGAGGACCCATCGGTGCCTGTTGGAGAAAAAGACACAACAGAGGGACCGATGTTTAGTTCAAGTACCGACAGATCCGTATCTACGCCCGTCACATCGACCCCAATGAAATCACGTCGCAAGTCAGCGAAACGAACGGTTTCAACACCATCAGCTTTAAGAAGCGAAACCTCGGATACAGAACCAGCTACTGCAATTGAATCTTCAACGGTAGCAACTGCGGATAGTGATTTCGATCTACCAAGACTGGACCCAGCCAGTAAAAAAAAGCATTGTTGTTTCTTCTGTCACAAATTGATTGCACGTGTAGCCGAACATTGCACAGGCGTCCATCGAAACGAAGACGAAATAAAAGTTATAAAAGAAATCAAAGACAAGCGTTTTCGTGCATTGGAATGGGATAGAATTCGAAAATTGGGAGATTATTGGTACAACAAACAGGCCAAAAAGAAAGGGTTGAAAGACTTAATTGTCAAATACCGAAACACCATGAGGAAGAGGGAGAGAGCGACTGAAGAAAAAGAGTACCTGTTGTGTCCATACTGCAAGGCAATGATAACGAAAGAAAACTTCGCACGTCATCAAAGGAGGGAATGTAAGCAAAATGCAGATCGACGGGAAAAAGGAGAGAAAATTGATACGCCCGAAAAAACTACGCGAAAACGACTTGTTCCTGAGGCAAGAGCTAAAATGATGCAAGTGGACACCAAGTCTGAATCTGTTAAAAAGGCTTTGGCACGCATGCACCCGTGTCATACGACGGAGATCATAAAGAACGACAAGTTGCTGCTAGAGCTGATGGAATTTTTATCCGATAAACATGGTCATATGTCGAAGGCGCAAAGTATGATAACACAACCCGTCATAGCTTTGGCAAAGTTACTTAAGCTGTGTCGCGAGAAATATCCCGATGTTTTCGTAAGCAGTGAAGACCTAGTCCACCCTGGCCACTACAGGCTAATGGAGAGCGTTATTAAAATGTCCCAGGACGAAGGACCAGCATCACAAGAAGAATTCAGCCATCCATCGGCGGTTATGAGATTAGGAGGAACTCTAAGAACCCTTGCAACCGAATACGAGATGCATTGCCTACGAAATGGAGACTACTCGAAAAACAAGATTGCCTCTGTGTTCCATTCTGTGCTCGATCGTTATTACACATGTTTGTCCAGACGAGCTAACTTCCTGCTAAAGCGACGAAAATTTAACAAGAGAAAAATTCTGCCAATGTTTCAAGACATTGACAAGTTTTTCCAACACATATCGAACAGAATGAAGGTACTTCATACGAAACCGGCGAAAGAAGACATCTATAGGGAAGTCGTGGTGTATACCCTCGCACAGGTGATAATGTTCAACAGAAAACGCAGTGGTGAGGTCGAAAGGTTGCTATTGAAGGATTTAACTGACGGTCTGAAAATTTCATCAGAGCCAGATCCCGAATATCTAGCGGGAATGCAGGAATTCGAAAAGCAGTTGGCAAGCAAATTGATCAGGATTGAGTTCTTGGGGAAATGCTCTAGACGAATATCGGTGCTGTTAACAAACGATATGCACGAAAACATCAAGCTGCTGCTGAAGCTACGCGAAAAGTACGTCCACAAGAACTCGGTTTATGTCTTTGCACGTCCCGGAAATTATAACACACCGATGGAGGGGCACGTCGCGGTAAAAAAGGTAGCAGTGGAAGCAGGCCTTACCGACTTGAACATTTTTAATTCAACAAACATGCGAAAACACCTTGCAACGATGTCGCAAGTGTTAAACTTGCCGCACGTAGAGCAGGACTTTTTGGCAAATTTCATGGGTCACGACATAAGGGTTCATAGGGATTACTACAGATTACCGGTCGACATTGTCGAAAAGAGTAAAGTGGCACAGGTCCTCATTGCCATAAACAGTGGGAAGCCAAGGGAACCATACCAACAAACGGGCTACGAAGCGTTGCCGGATGTGGAAATTGGCGAGGTGACTGCACAGGGTGGACCAACGGAAAGTAGGTTTATGTTGCACTTTACGTGCAAAATGTACTTCAAAATTTGTAAGAAAATTTGAAAAGTATAGTTAGCTGACTTTGTAACAGGGAGATGTTAAAAAACCCAAAAAATGTTTTAAGATGTGTGTGTTTCAGTACGTTTATTTTCCTACTTTTTTCGACCCCGTTCCCATGTATGTTTTACAGCTGAGAAGATTTGAAGTAACACACAGTTCAGTTTGGCGCGAAAATGACGTGTATATGTAATTGGGAGTTAATTTGATACCCGTCTATGCTGTTCGCAGGTGATGTTGAAGAATCAGACGGAGAGGGAGAAGTGGACGTCATAAGAGAGACGGAGCAACGACTGCTGGGTAAGAAACCTATTAATCGGATTTCGCTTGAATTGTGCGTAAACAGTCAGGAGTAAAGTTGTGTAAGATGATAAAGGGGTGATATTTGTAATGACTATTTCATTAAACGTTTTTTTTTTTATTATTTTTTTTTTAAACATTGTTCAGAATGTAATTATCATTTACAAGGCTGTACAAAACATGAGACAGTAGTAATAAAATGTGTGACCTTTGAATTTCGCAGGTTTTTGGTACTGCTGCAACTCCGCCAATGTTATTTATAACAAAGTGGCATTTTTTTATGTTTTTACAGGCGATCAAGCAACTCGTCCCCACTTCAGTGAAGTTGAAGTGGCTCTCATGAAGACCATATTCAAGAAAGAATTACACCACAGAGGTAGTCTTCCAACGTTAGATGAAGTGGAGGATCGAGTTCGAGACGAGGAAATGTTACTGGGTCGTTCTGTGAGAGAAATCTTCAATTTCCTGAAAGCGCAGAAGAAAAAAAGTACCAAAGCAAAAAAACAACAAACAGCAGCTCCTTCCGCTCCTGCTCCACCGACCGCTGATGCTTCAGACGATAGTTCAGGTACAAGCATACAAGCAAAAATATTAAAGAAAGATGTACTTCACATTTCGCATGGAGTGAGAGACTAAGAAAATTTTAGTGTAGATGAATATTTAACATTGTTTTTAATTGTATGTTGTTGACCCTTCACTATGTATAATTAATTTCTCTTGCATATAAGCAAAAACATTGCATTTAGACGTGTTCATTTATGTTTTTCTTTCAGACGAGGTGGAATATGAAATTCCTTTGCCTGTCACCTCAGTATCATCACTTATGAAAAAGAAACGGAAGAAATCCGGTCACAGCCGCAGGTCAGAGAGTCCCAAGAAAACTAAAGGTAGGATTTAACAGAAAGCATTCGGTTCACATAAATTTTAGGTGGTACATTTCGCGTGGTTCTGTTAATAGCGTTGCGAAAACTATATTGAATGTAACGTGTGCTTTCGCAAGAATTGACAGTTCATTGCACTTACATTTTATAATCTCGCCTTATCTTTTGCAATGCTCGACACTTAATGTAAACTCACAAATTTATTTTGCTAGATACACATGTTTTACACTTGTGCAAATTATTTTACAGGTTCGAGTAGGCCGTGGACAACAGAGGAAAAAGAGGCGGTGCATAAACATTTCCAAGGCCACATTGACCGATACAAGCCGCCAACGATGAAAGAAATCAAGTCCTGCCTTTCAGAGGAAAGTGATATTTTAGGACACAGGAACAAAGTTCAGTTGCGGGCATACCTTTCAAATTTGTACAAGAGAAATAGAAAGGCGGAAGAAGCTTCAGATCCGTTTAAAAAATAAGAAAATATTTTGGGGACATTTCGCTGTGATATCATGTTTGTGGTATTCTGTTTTGGTTTACACAAGTGCGGGGAGTTTTCTTTTTAACTGTCAGTTCGAAAGTTCTCTGTTCGGAGTGACCAATTTCAAAGTTTATGAACGTTGTGAGATTGGGTAGTACGAGTAAATAATATGTGACAGAGTCTCAAAACTTGCAAATTTTGCTGATGTTTCTGTGAGTAAGAACATTTTGGTGTTCGCACATTTCGCATGGTTGTGTACGTACATTTGGCATGTCAATTCGAAAGCTTTAACTGTGTTAATTGCAGGCAACTTTTCTCACACCAAGTGTGACTTTGATACGTACAAAACCATGCGAAATGTGCGAACACCAAAATGTTCTAATTCACAAACATCGGCAAAATTTATTTTAATTTGTAAGGGAGGGGGGCTGTGCTGTGACGTTCAAGTCTTACCTTGGCACGGGGTTCGTGTGTGGGACTAACTGTGTAACTCGAGTGGGAAGGGAAAAATGTTGAAGACGCAAAGCGCACGGTAGCGGAGTAGAAAGGATAAATATACACTTCCTTCGTTGCTATTCATTGTATAACATGTTTTTTATGCTTATGTTTCTGTCGTTGCATTTTCTGGCGGTGAAACGTGATGTCTTCCATGGTGTTAGTAATGTCAGTGTTTTCATGGTAACACTGGACGTAGTGTTGTAAGTCGGCATCGGGGGCCATCGGTTGTGGCGTTATTACTTAAACTCGTGCGGTTGGTTTAAACAAAGCACTTGCTAGGTAGACAGGAAAAGGTGTATTGACAAACATACTCATTTAATATTGGGGGTGGGTGGGTGGGATTGGTGGTAGGGGATTGTCGATTTATCAAGAGCTTTCAAAAATTACGGGGCAGGTTTTTTCGTTTTCCAGTATTAAGTCAGGACACCTGTCTTTATGAAATCATGCTGTTTGACCCAGCGAGTATTTGTTTTAATTTGTTTTTAGTTTCGCTGTCAGAAAGCGTACTTGTTAGAAATGAAAGTAAGGGAGGGGGGCTGTGCGGTGACGTTCAAGTCTTACCTTGGCACGGGGTTCGTGTGTGGGACTAACTGTGTAACTCGAGTGGGAAGGGAAAAATGTTGAAGACGCAAAGCGCACGGTAGCGAAGTAGAAAGGATAAATATACACTTCCTTCGTTGCTATTCATTGTATAACATGTTTTTTATGCTTATGTTTCTGTCGTTGCATTTTCTGGCGGTGAAACGTGATGTCTTCCATGGTGTTAGTAATGTCAGTGTTTTCATGGTAACATGAAGCTTCAGATCCGTTTAAAAAAAAGACGCTATTTCGGGACCATTTCGCTGTGATGTCATGTTTGTGGTATTCCGTTTTGGTTTACACAAGTGGGGGGAGTTTTTTTTGTATCAGTTTTTCCATGCAGTTCACTGTTCTTATACGAAGTGACCGACTTCATATTTATGAACGTCACGGGTCTGGGTAGTACGGGCAATTTTCATATAACGGGGTCTCAAAACCTGCCAAATTTGCCGAGGTATTAAGAAGTGTTTTGGTTCGTACATTTCGCATGGTTATGTGCGGTCGCGTATCAGGTTTCAGAGTGTTATTTGTATTTGATTTTTCTCGTTTACAGTGACAAACTGTAAATTTATGAAAGTGGCGTTGATGGATAGTACGGATAAGTTTCATGTGACAGGGTCACAAAAGGTGCAAAGTTTGCCGATGTATTTAAAAAAGAAATACTTGCGTCGTAGATTTCGCGTGGTTGCACTGCATTTCGCATGGTTGTAGATGTGTGCGTACATTTCGCTTGTCAGTTCGAAAGCATTAGCTGTGTTATTTGCAGTTCACTGCTCCTATAAGAAGTGGCCGACTTTAAATTTATGAGCGTTGCGAGATGATGTAGTACGAGAAAATGATATGTGGCAGGGTCTCAAAACTTTACAAATTTTGCTGATGTTTCTGTGAGTAAGAACATTTTGGTGTTCGCACATTTCGCATGGTTGTGTACGTACATTTGGCATGTCAATTCGAAAGCTTTAACTGTGTTAATTGCAGGCAACTTTTCTCACACCAAGTGTGACTTTGATACGTACAAAACCATGCGAAATGTGCGAATACCAAAATGTTCTAATTCACAGAAACATCGGCAAAATTTTCGAAGTTTGAGACCCTGTTACATACATGGTTGTGGACGTACATTTCGCATGTGATATTTTAGGACACAGGAACAAAGTTCAGTTGCGGGCATACCTTTCAAAATTTTACAAGAAAAATAAAAAGGCGGATGAAGCTTCAGATCCATTTAAAAAAAAATAAACTGTTTTGGGGACATTTCGCTGTGATGTCATTTTTGTGGGATTCTGTTTTGGTTTACACAAGTGGGAGGAGTTTTTTTTTTGTGTATCAGTTTTTTTTCCATGCAGTTCACTGTTCTTAATCGAAGTGACCGACTTCTAATTTATGAACGTCACGGGTCTGGGTAGTACGGGCAATTTTCATGTAACGGGGTCTCAAAACCTGCCAAATTTGCCGAGGTATTAAGAAGTGTTTTGGTTCGTACATTTCGCATGGTTATGTGCGTTCGCGTATCAGGTTTCAGTGTGTTATTTGCATTTGATTTTTCTTGTATAAAGTGACAGACTGTAAATTTGTGAAAGTGGCGGTGATGGATAGTACGGATAAGTTTCATGTGACAGGGTCACAAAAGCTGCCAATTTTGCCGATGTATTTAAAAAATAAATACTTGCGTCGTAGATTTCGCGTGGTTGCACTACATTTCGCATGGTTGTAGATGTGTGCGTGCATTTCGCTTGTCAGTTCGAAAGTATTAGCTGTGTTATTTGCATTTCACTGCTCCTATAAGAAGTGGCCGACTTTAAATTTATGAGCGTTGCGAGACGATGTAGTACGAGAAAATGATATGTGGCAGGGTCTCAGAACTTGCACATTTTGCTGATGTTTCTGTGAGTAAGAACATTTTGGTGTTCGCACATTTCGCATAATTGTGTACGTAAATTTCGCTTGTCAATTCGAAAGCTTTAGCTGCATTATTTGCAGTCCATTTTTCTCACACCAAGTGGCCGAATTAAGTACGTACAAAACCATGCGAAATGTGCGAACACCAAAATGTTCTAATTCATAGAAGCATCGGCAAAATTTTTGAAGTTTGAAACCCTGTTACATACATGGTTTTGGACGTACATTTAGCATGTGATATTTTAGGACACAGGGACAAAGTTCAGTTGCGGGCATACCTTTCAAATTTTCACAAGAAAAATAAAAAGGCGGATGAAGCTTCAAATCCGTTAAAAAAATAAACTGTTTTGGGGACATTTCGCGGTGATGTCATGTTCGTGGGATTCTGTTTTGGTTTACACAAGTGTGGGGAATTTTTTTTTTTTTTTGTATCATTTTTTCCATGCAGTTCACTGTTCTTATACGAAGTGACCGACTTTTAATTTATGAACGTCACGGTTCTGGGTAGTACGGGCAATTTTCATGTAACGGGGTCTCAAAACCTGCCAAATTTGCCGAGGTATTAAGAAGTGTTTTTGTTTCGTACATTTCGCATGGTTATGTGCGTTCGCGTATCAAGTTTCAGTGTGTTATTTGCATTTGATTTTTCTTGTATAAAGTGACAGTCTGTAAATTTATGAAAGTGGCGGTGATGGGTAGTACGGATAAGTTTCATGTGACAGGTGACAAAAGCTGCCAAGTTTGCCTATGTATTTAAAAAAAATAAATACTTGCGTCGTAGATTTCGCATGGTTGTGTATGAGCGTACATGAGCGTACATGAGCGTACATTTCGTTTGTCAGTTCGAAAGTTCTCTGTTCGGAGTGACCAATTTCAAAGTTTATGAACGTTACGAGATTGGGTAGTACGAGCAAAAGGTATGTGACAGAGCCTCAAAACTTGGAAATTTTGCCGATATTGCCGTGATTAAGAAAATTTCGGTGTTCGCACATTTCGCATGGTTGTGTGCGTACATTTCGCATGTCAGTTTGAAAGTTTTAATTGTGTTATTTGCAGTTCACTTTTCTCATACTAAGTCACCTACTTTAGTACGTACACAACCATGCAAAATGTGCGAACACCAAAATGTGCTTATTTACAGAAACATCGGCAAAATTGTCAAAAGTTTGAGACCGTGTCACATGCATGGTTGTTATACGTTCATTTCGCATGATTGTGTATAAACGTGCATTTCGCTTGTCAGTTTTACCTGTTATTTGCAGTTCACTGTTCTTATACGAAGTGACCGACTTTAAATTTATGAACGTCGCGAGAAGGGCGTACGCGCAAACGTGACATTGTCTCAAAACTTGGAAAATTTGCCGATGTTTCCGTGATTAAAAAATTTTGGTGTTCGCACATTTCGCATGATTTTGTACGTACATTTCGCATGTCAGTTTGAAAGTTTTAATTGTGTTATTTTCAGTTAATTTTTCTCATACAAAGTCACCGACATTAACTTTATGAACGTCACGAGAGGGGTAGTACACCCAAGTTGTGTTGCATGGTCTCTAAACTTGCAAATTTTGTGCATGGTTGTGTACGTACATTTCGCAAGTTAGTTTGAAAGTTTCTGCTGTGTATTTTGTTTTCTTTAGGAAGCTTTTATGTGGTTTATATCTCATTGCCTCACGTTTTTTTCGGCCTATCATTAAATTTTAAGTAGTGTACATAACACTGAGCTTGAAAATCAGATAGAGTTGGTTATTTACACAAGACGGTTATATCAGTGAAGGATTTTGTTGTATTATTTTTCCTGTATTTTGGTTATATTTTAAAAGAGTTTTGGTTTTAAACATTCATCTGTATAAATCTGTATTTTGTTTTTAAACAATTCATCTGTATAATATAAATCTATGTTTTTAAACATTCATCTGTTTTAATATCTTTTGTGCTGCTCTTCAATATTTTGTAAATCTTCAATTAATGTTAAATAGTTTATGTATAGAAATGAAAGAAAATAAATATTACATTGGGATTATGTAATAAATAAAATAAAAGGTGTAAATAAAAGAAAACAAACTCTACGCTTGTTTGGCTTTTATTTAGTGTTTCCCTAATACTCTTTTACAGAAAGCACGTGGCCTTTGTTTATAAACAAAATCGGTTTGTTTACATTTTTTACACAGTCTCGATTCACATCAAACTTATAGTTGCAGATATCAAAAAATGGTGTAAAATATGCAAATTATGTAAACAAAATATTCTGTTTCGCAGGGTTCATGCTTTGTTAAATTTCTCTTAATCTGTTGTCTTTTATATATTTTCGCTTTCGGAATTGAATGTAAAAAAAATCTACCGAGATTTTCATATACAACTTATGTCTGAAAAGTCCCTAATAACGAAGTTAGATTTTTGGCGTACATTTCGCGAGTTGGAGAAGAAATCGCGATTCGTCGTTTGTTTCCCGACATACCTGTATATGTCTGTGTGTGTGTGTGTGTGTGTGTGTGTCAGTCTGTTGTGAACAAAGTGTTGTGTGCAAGATATCTCGAGAACGAAACGTCCGATCGACTTCAAACCTGATCGATTTATTCCTTGGTTAGGTCGGACGGTTCTGTCAACTTTTGACGCACGTCACATGATTAGGGGAGGCGTATGACGTCATTACGTAAAAATCTTGTGTGCGAAATTTCTCTGCCGCTGAACATCGGAGAAAGTTGAAACTTGGTGGGATTGTTGCTTGGTAGGTCCGAAAGACTCTACAGAATTTTTTCGCGAGTAGAACGAACGAATGCTGCGTATGACGTCATCACGTAAAATATGTATGTATTTTGAACAAGATCTTGTGTGCAAAATATCTCGATAACGGAAAGTCCTATCGACTTCAAATTTTTTATGAACATTCCTTGGGTCAGTCGGACGGTTCTATCAACTTTTCACGTGTGTCACATTATTACGGCGGGCGTATGACGTCATTGCGTAAAATTTTTGTGTGCGAAATTTCTCAGCTGCTAAACATCTCGGAGAAAGTTGAAACTTGGTGGGATTGTTGCTTGGTAGGTCCGAAAGACTTTATAGAATTTTTTCGCGAGTAGAACGAACGAATGCGGCGTATGACGTCATCACGTAAAATATGTATGTATTTTGAACAAGATCTTGTGTGCAAAATATCTCGATAACGGAAAGTCCTATCGACTTCAAATTTTTTATGAACATTCCTTGGGTCAGTCGGACGGTTCTATCAACTTTTTACGTGTGTCACATTATTACGGCGGGCGTATGACGTCATTGCGTAAAAATTTTGTGTGCGAAATTTTTCAGCTGCTAAACATCTGAGAAAGTTGAAACTTGGTGGGATTGTTGCTTAGTAGGTCCGAAAGACTTTATAGAATTTCTTCGCGAGTAGAACGAACGAATGCGGCGTATGACGTCATCACGTAAAATATGTATATATTTGGAACAAGATCTTGTTTGCAAAATATCTCGATAACGGAAAGTCCTATCGACTTCAAATTTTATATGAACATGCCTTGGGTCAGTCGGACGCTTCTAGCAACTTTTCACGCATGTCACGTGATTAGGGCAGGTGTATGACGTCATCAAGTAAAAATCTTGTGTGCGAAATTTCTCAGCTGCTGAACATCGGAGAAAGTTGAAACTTGGTGGGATTTTTGCTTAGTAGGTCCGAAAGAAACTTTAATTTTTTTTCGCGAGTAGAACGAACGAGTGCCACGTGTGACGTCATCGCGTAAAATATGTGTATATTTAGAACCAGATCTTGTATGCATAATATCTCTATAACGGAAAGTCATTTCGATTTTATATGGATATTCT
Organism: Protula sp. h YS-2021; assembly: GCA_949752745.1. NCBI lineage: Eukaryota > Metazoa > Annelida > Polychaeta > Sabellida > Serpulidae > Protula > Protula sp. h YS-2021. Next base: position 83,621,673 of record OX457028.1, read on the forward strand.
TTGGTTCAGTCAGACGACTGTTTCAACTTTTGACGGGTAAAAAATTATCTGCTGTTAAGCAAAATTTGTCGACATCGGAAAGTCGGATCGACTTTAAATTTGGTGTAGTTATTCCTCGGATAAATCGCACGGTTTTGGTTAAACATTATTAAACTCGTGTAGAAAATCAAGAAAGGTGCATAACGTCAACACCCCCCCCCCCGCCTCCCCATTTTTGACTCCTATTTTATCTAAGCATAGGTGTTAACTACGCTGGGGATTTCAGAAGATTCTCGAGTGTTCCTGCATTCTTTAGAAAGCTTCAAAACAGCAACAGCATTACTGTCGGTCCATTGCTATTTGTTAGTACCTGAAATTAAGCTTTTTGTGCGTTTCTCATCTACGGCTGTTATGTAACATGCCACTCAGTCAGGGGTCAGTGTCAGTTGTGGTGCATGATGGAGTCGTTATCTACGAGGTCATGGAATGCTAAAGGTCTTAGCAGGTCTAGCTATTGATTTTTGTTTCGCGCATACTTGATTCGGTTGCCAAGGTGTTCTATATATAGGAGCTATTTTGTATCGATTGGCATTGTTTGCAGAAGCATTTTTCGCTATTAAAGTGGGTCATCTGACATCTTGTGTTATGAGAAGCAGCTCACCATTTTGGCACCGAAATGCCTCCCCCTTCTCCCACCGAGGTGCGTCATCTGATGCGCAGTTATGAAGAATGCCTATCTAGTGCTATTTGGCCGATGGGAATGTTCGAAGACAAGGTAGTCTATCATGGCTATAACTACACTTAGGGTACAGACCGTTGCCTTGGGTAAAAGGGTTAGAGTTGTGTTTATAGTCGGACCTACATTAAATAGCTGGGGTGGGAGGGAGGGGGGGGGGGAGGGCGTGTGGAGGATGATGGTTAGCAAAAAAAACCCGACCGCCTTCAAGACCTGGATAAAAAGTAAGACCCGTTTGTCGTGATCCCTTCCAGATTCGGGTAAAAAGACGTACGTTAAAACCTGCCTGACTTGACCAACTTCCAGACCCGGATAGAAAATGTAACGTACAGTAAAACTACTATAGTGACCAACTTCAGATCTGGATAAGAAGGGCCTGCAGTAAAACCCGTTTTAGGGACCACCTGTCAGACTGGTCCATTTATATCTGTTTTAGTGATCACCATCTGTTTGGTTTATTTTGAGTTCTTTTACAATGAATTAAGGTTATGTTTGCAGAAATGAATATTTTATTTCAGTAATTAAAAAAGCATAATTTCTTCTTTTTTTTTTTTTTTTGGTGGGGGGGGGGGGGAGGATCATGGGTTTGGTCGGGGAGACATTTGTTTTTGTTTACAAAAACAAAAAACTAAGTAGGTATCGACTGAAAGTGTATAACATTAGCCTGTACTCCTATGTTTTGTGTGCACTGGCCGCTCTAGTTTATTTTTGGTATGAGGCATCCTTAGGTGGGTCGGGCATACGGCTTGTGCTATTTGACTCGACTTGGGAATTCTTGATTTCGATAGGGAATTTTTGATGAAAATACCTCAAAATGCATCTTCTCCTGCAGTTTTGATCAGACATCATTTATTTTGGGGCTGAGGCATGATTAGGGTGTCGTGAATACGGCCTGTGCTTTTCGAGTCGATCAGAATTTTTGGTGAATTTTTGAATAAAAAAACTTCAAAATGCATTTCCTCCTACTGTTTTTATCAGATTTCATTTATTTTTTATACAAGCCGACTTTAGGGGGTCATGCATACGGCTTGTGCTTTTTGAGTGAATTGGAAAACTTTTGAATTTTTTTCGGAATTAAAAAAAAAAAAAATGAATCTTCTCCTGCAGCGCATAAACGCAAGTTAAATGAACTTGCGCAGTAGTCAGATTTAACAACTGCACATCGACGCAAGTTAAATAAACATTCGCATTGGTCCGAAATGTGAACCATTGACGGAAGATAAACATGCAAACTGGTCCAAAATAAGCACCGCGCATCAACGCAAGTTAAATAAACATGCGCAATGGTCCGAAAAAAGAACTACGCGTCGACGCAAATTGAATAGACATGCGCAGTGGTCCGAAATGCGGATCGAGCATCAACGCAACCTAAAGAAACATGCGCACTGGTCCGAAATGCGAACCGCGCATCAACGCAAGTTAAATAAATATGCACACTGGTCCGAAAAAAAGAACCGCGCATCAGCGCAACCCAAAGAAACACGCGCACTGGTCTGAAATGAGAACCACGCATCAACGCAAGTTAAATAAACATGGGCAACGGTCGGAAATGCGAACCGCGCATCGACGGATGTTAAATAAACATGCGATCCGGTGCAAAATAAGCACCGCACATCAACGCAAGTTAAACAAACATGCGCAGTTGTCCGAAAAAAGAACCACAGATTGGCGAAAGTTGAATAGACATGCGCAGTGGTCTGAAATGAGAACCTCGCATCAACGCAAGTTAAATAAACACTCGCAGTGGTCCGAAGAAAGAACCACGAATCGACGCAAGTTGAATAGACATAAGAGTCGGGCATCGACGGGACTTAAATAAACATGCGTTCTGGTCCGAAATGCAATTGGATTGTCAACGCAAGTTAAGTGAACCTACGCACTGGTCCGAAATGCGAACCTCGCATGAACGCAACCTAAAGAAACAGGTACACTGGTCCGAATTCCGAACCGCTCCTCAGCGCAAGTTAAATACACATTTGCACTGATCTAAAATACCAACACAAGTTAAATAAATATGCGCACTGGTCCAAAATGCGAACCAACCATCAACACAAGTTAAATAAACGTGCGCACTGATGGAAAATGCGAAACGTTCATTAACGCAAGCTAAATAAACAAACACACTGGTCAGAAATGGGAACCGAGCATTAACGCAAGTTAAATAAACATGCGCACTGGTTAGAAATGCGAACCGAACTGCGCATTAACGCAAGTTAAATAACGTGCGCACTATTCAAAATAAGAACTGCGTATCAACGCAACTTAAATAAACATGCGCACTGGTCCAGAATAAGAACCGCGCATCAACTCAAATTAAAGAAATATGCGCAATGGCCTGAAATAAGAACCGCACATCGACACACGTTAAATAAACATGCGCAGTGGTTCGAAATGCGAACCACGCGCCAACGGAAGTTAAATAAATATTTGCACTGGTCCAAAATAAGCACCGCGCATCAACGCAAGTTAAATAAACATGCGCACTGGTCCGAAATTCGAACTGCTCATCAACGCAAGTTGAATAAACATGCGCACTGGTCCAAAATGCAAACCGCGCACCAACGCAAGTTAGATTAACATATGCACACGTCCAAAATAAGCACCGTGCATCAACGCAAGATAGATAAACATGCAAACACTCGCAGTGGTCCGAAGAAAGAACCACGAATCGACGCAAGTTGAATAGACATAAGAGTCGGGCATCGACGGGACTTAAATAAACATGCGTTCTGGTCCGAAATGCAATTGGATTGTCAACGCAAGTTAAGTGAACCTACGCACTGGTCCGAAATGCGAACCTCACATGAACGCAACCTAAAGAAACAGGTACACTGGTCCGAATTCCGAACCGCTCCTCAGCGCAAGTTAAATACACATTTGCACTGATCTAAAATACCAACACAAGTTAAATAAATATGCGCACTGGTCCAAAATGCGAACCAACCATCAACACAAGTTAAATAAACGTGCGCACTGATGGAAAATGCGAAACGTTCATTAACGCAAGCTAAATAAACAAACACACTGGTCAGAAATGGGAACCGAGCATTAACGCAATTTAAATAAACATGCGCACTGGTTAGAAATGCGAACCGAACTGCGCATTAACGCAAGTTAAATAACGTGCGCACTATTCAAAATAAGAACTGCGTATCAACGCAACTTAAATAAACATGCGCACTGGTCCAGAATAAGAACCGCGCATCAACTCAAATTAAAGAAATATGCGCAATGGCCTGAAATAAGAACCGCACATCGACACACGTTAAATAAACATGCGCAGTGGTTCGAAATGCGAACCACGCGCCAACGGAAGTTAAATAAATATTTGCACTGGTCCAAAATAAGCACCGCGCATCAACGCAAGTTAAATAAACATGCGCACTGGTCCGAAATTCGAACTGCTCATCAACGCAAGTTGAATAAACATGCGCACTGGTCCAAAATGCAAACCGCGCACCAACGCAAGTTAGATTAACATATGCACACGTCCAAAATAAGCACCGTGCATCAACGCAAGATAGATAAACATGCAAACTCTTCCGAAATGCAAACCGCGCATCAAGGCAACCTAAGGAAACTTGTACACTTGTCCAAAATAAGAACCGCTCATCAACGCAAGTAAATAAACATGCGCATTGATCCGAAAGAAGAACTGCACATCAACACAAGGTTAATAAACATGCGCACTGATCCGAAATAAGAACCGCACATCAACACAAGGTAAAAAAACATGGGTGCTGGTCCGAAATGCCAACCGCACATCAACGCAAGTTAAATAAACATGTGCACTGGTCCAAAATAAGCACCGCGCATCAACGCAAGTTAAATAAACATGCGCACTGGTCCGAAATTCGAACCGCGCATCAACGCCACTTAAATAAACGTGTGGAGTGGTTCGAAATGTGAGCCACGCTCCAACGCAAGTTAAATAAACATTTGTACTAGTCAAGAATAAGCACCGCGCATCAATGCAAGTTAAATAAACATGCGCACTGGTCCGATATTCGAACCGCGCGTCAACGCAAGTTAAATAAACATGCGCACCGTGCAAGTTAGATAAACATGGAAACTCTTCCGAAATGCGAACCGCGTATCAAGACAACCTAAGGAAACTTGTGCACTTGTCCAAAATAAGTACCGCTCATCAACGAAAGTAAAATAAACATGCGCATTGGTCTGGAATTAGAACCGCGCATTAATCTTTATTAAGTTAAATGAACATGTGCACGGTTCCAAAATGAGAGCCGCGCATCAACGCAAATTAAATAAACATGCGTACTTGTCTGAATAAGAACCGCGCATCGAGGCAAGTTACATAAATATGCGCGAGCGTTGTTTGAAGGTATCTATGGCAGACTATCCAGTCTACCTGAGATACAAAAAATCTGTTCCCCATTTTTCACGTAAAGAAATCTTTGTATGCATTTATCGGTCTATGTTCTGGTCCGGTGCTAAATTAATTATTGAGCTAGCTCTTTGCCGTCTCATCTTTTGAAGCCCGATATTTCAGGGAAATTCCTTCGCTCATGCACGCTGGAATGGGTCTTATTGCTTTTCGTAAGCTGGGACTTTGTCCTTGGACAAACTTGTTAATATTTTGGGAAATTTTGAAGAAAAAAATTTAAAATGTATCTCCACCTGCAGTTTTGATCCAATTTCGTTTATTTTTGGCACGAAGCACCCCTAAGGGGTTCTGCATACGATCCATAGTTTTTTAGTCGATCGGACAATTTTTGTATTTTTGGAGAATTTTTGAGGAAAAAAACTTCAAAATGCATTTCACCCTACAGTTTTTATCCGATTTCATTTATTTTTGGTATGAAACATCCTAGATGGGTCATGCATATGATTTGCGCTTTTGTAGTGGAGCGGACAGTTATTGTATTTTTGGGGAATTTTTGAAGAAAAAACTTTAAAATGCCCTTCCTTAATTTTTTATCCGATTTCATTTATTTTTGGTATGAGGCCTCTTAAATGGGTCATGCATACGACTTGTGCTTTTTAATTTGATCGGACTATTTTCGTATTTTGGGGGGAGTTTTTGAAGAGAAAACCTCAAAATGCATTTCCCCCTACAGTTTTTATCGGATTTCATTTATTCTTGGTGTGAAGCATCTCTAGATGGGTCACGCATAAGGCTAGTGCTTTTTGACTCAGTTTGGGAAATTTTGAATTTTTGGTCGAATCTTATTCCACAGTTTTGATCCGATATCATTTATTTTAGGTGTGACGTATGCTTTAGGCGTTCGTGAATACGGGTTGTGCTTTTTGAGTCTATCAGAAAATGTTTGAAGAAAAAGACTCAAGATGCATTTCGTCCTACAGTTTTTATCAGATCTCATTTATTTTTGGTATGAGCCGTCTCTAGGGGGTCATGCATAGGTCTTGTGCTTTTTGAGTGAAATGGAAAATTTTTTAATTTTTTTCGGAATTATAAAAAAAAAAATGAAACTCCTCCTACAGCGCATCGACGCAAGTTAAATGAACTTGCGCACTAGTCCGAAATAACAACCGCGCATGGACGCAAGGTACATAAACATGCGCAGCGGTCCGAAATGCGAACCCCGTAGCAACGCAAGTTAAATAAACATGCGCACTGGTCTGAAATAAGAGCCGCGCATCGACGCAAGTTGAATAAACATGCGCACTAGTCCGAAATAAGAACCGGGCATCGACGGAATTCAAGTAAATATAGGCATTGGTCCAAAATAAGCACCGCGCATCAACGCAAATGAAATAAACATGCGCACTGGCCCGAATTGCGAACCGCATATCAATGCAAGTTAAATAAACATGCGCAGTGGTTCGAAATGCGAACCGCACATCAACGCAAGTTAAATAAACATGTGCACTGGTCCGAAATGCGAACCTCTAATCAACGCAACCGTAAGCAACATACGCATTGGTCTGAAATAAGAACTGCGCATCAACGCAAGTTTAATAAACATGCGCATTGGTCCGAAATGCAAACCGCGCATCAACACAAGTAATCATTCGCACTAGTCCGAAATGCGGACCACTCATCAACGCAAGTTGAATAGACATGCCCACTTGTCCGAAATGCGAACCGGGCATTTAATAAACATGTACACTGGTCCGAAATGCAAATTGTGCATCAACATACGCTGAATAAACATACACACTGGTCTGAACTGCGAACCGGGCATCAATGCAAGTTGAATAAACATGCGCACTGGTCCATAGCAGAGCCGCATATTAACACAAGTTAAATAAACATGCGCACTGGGTGAACTCACCTGCTTAGGGACAAAACCACGGCCTGGACCAACCAGAAGTTGTTGCTTCAGAAAAATCTGACTCGGACAAAACAAGATTGTGTCGAAGTAATAAGTATTTTTACTCAATAAGTTAACCTTGAAGTACTTTCATAAAGCTAGTAATGCGTTTTATTGCATACTTTTTTAATACTTTTTTTTCAACTTTTGAATACTTTTTTTTTCGGTGAAAATATACTTTAAAAAAAAAAAAACGTACTAGCAGCACTGCAGGATAACATCAAAACGCATGGCTGAATCTGCACCATCCAAAGGTTAGTCGTTTAATTCGCAATGGATTGATGATCAAAGGATAAGGTGTGACGTAAAATTTACACGCATTTCTCTTTACACACGTACTCTACCCCTAACTTCTTATGCACTGCGTCTACAGCAACTACCCCCCCCCCCCCCCCCGCCGCTCCGACGACTTTCTTGTAACTGGCGTTTGTGTTCGAGTCACTCTGCAGGACTGTACGACTTCGGTGTAACATTTCGGATAATTTTATGGACACATTTAGCAACAAATTAGCACCACGCATGGATGCGAACAATAAAATTAAACTGAAACACTTCCAATTTTGCCAGTCAAAATTCCCAGATGCTGCAGTAACTTATGGCGCTTTACAAAGTCATAAACCATCACTAATACGAAGAAAGCGGTAAGGTCTGGCAGCGACGGCTCACCACCCACTTGGTGAATTTACGTGTTTTTTTTTTTTTGTCTTTTTTTTTGGTGGGGGGGAGGCGCAGCGCCCTGGCCTATTTGAAAATTTAGTTACGAAAGAGAACGTAGGCTCATAAAGATTTAAGTCGATTCACACACAGTACTTGCTGTAAAATTGCTTAAAATTCATCAGTCTGCCACGATTCCACAAATGCTTTTAACAAGTTTGTCCAAGGACAAAGTCCCAGCTTACGAAAAGCAATAAGACCAATTCCAGCGTGCATGAGCAAGGGAATTTTCCTGAAAAATTGGGCTTCAAAAGATGAGGCGGCAAAGAGCTAGCCCAATAATTAATTTAGCACCGGACCAGAACATAGACCGATAAATGCATACAAAGATTTCTTTCCCAGAAAAATGGGAAACAGATTTTTTGTATCTCTGGTAGACTGGATAGTCTGCCATAGATACCTTCAATCAACGCTCGCATTTCGGACCAGTGCGCATATTTATATAACTTGCCTTGATGCGCGGTTCTTATTCAGACAAGTGCGCATGTTTATTTAATTTTGCGTAGATGCGCGGCTCTCATTTTGGAACAGTGCACATGTTTATTTAACTTGCGTTGATGTGCGGTTCGCATTTCTGACGAGCGACCATGTTTTTTTTCCCCTTTTGTGAATGTGGGGTTCTTATTTCGAATCAGTGCGCATGTTTATTTACCTTGTGTTGATGTGCGGTTCTTATTTCGGATCAATGCGCATGTTTATTTACATTGTGTTGATGGGCGGTTCGTATTTCGGATCAGTGCGCATGTTTATTTACCTTGTGTTGATGTGCGGTTCTTATTTCGGATCACTGCGCATGTTTATTTACCTTGCGTCGATGCGCGATTCTTATTCCAGACCAATACGCATGTTTATTGTACTTGCGTTGATGAGCGGTACTTATTTTGGACAAGTGCACAAGTTTCCATAGATTGCCTTGATGCGCGGTTCGCATTTCGGACCAGTTTGCATGTTTATTTAACTTGCGTTGATGCACGGTGCTTATTTTGGACGTGTTCCTATGTTTATTTAACTTGCGTTGATGCACGGTGCTTATTTTGGACGTGTGCCTATGTTTATTTAACTTGCGTTGGTGCGCGGTTTGCATTTTGGACCAGTGTGCATGTTTATTTAACTTGCATTGATGCGCAGTGCTTATTTTGGACCAGTGCAAATGTTTATTTAACTTGCGTTGGAGCGTGGTTCGCATTTCGAACCACTGCGCACGTTTATTTAACTTGCGTTGATGCGCGGTTCGAATTTCGGACCAGTGCGCATGTTTATTTCACTTGCGCTGATGAGCAGTTCGAATTTCGGATCATTATGCATGTTTATTAAACTTGCGTTTATGCGCGGCTCTCATTTTGGAACAGTGCACATGTTTATTTAACTTGCGTTGATGTGCGGTTCTTATTTCGGATCAGTGCGCATCTTTATTTACATTGTGCTGATGGGCGGTTCGTATTTCGGATCAGTGCGCATGTTTATTTACCTTGTGTTGATGTGCGGTTCTTATTTCGGATCACTGCGCATGTTTATTTACCTTGCGTCGATGCGCGATTCTTATTCCAGACCAATACGCATGTTTATTGTATTGCGTTGATGAGCGGTACTTATTTTGGACAAGTGCACAAGTTTCCATAGGTTACCTTGATGCGCGGTTCGCATTTCGGACCAGTTTGCATGTTTATTTAACTTGCGTTGATGCACGGTGCTTATTTTGGACGTGTGCATATGTTTATTTAACTTGCGTTGGTGCGCGGTTTGCATTTTGGACCAGTGTGCATGTTTATTTAACTTGCATTGATGCGCAGTGCTTATTTTGGACCAGTGCAAATGTTTATTTAACTTGCGTTGGAGCGTGGTTCGCATTTCGAACCACTGCGCACGTTTATTTAACTTGCGTTGATGCGCGGTTCGAATTTCGGAGAAGTGCGCATGTTTATTTCACTTGCGCTGATGAGCAGTTCGAATTTCGGATCATTACGCATGTTTATTTAACTTGCGTTAATGCGCGGTTCGAATTTCGGACCAGTGCGCATGTTTATTTAACTTGCGTTGATGCGCAGTGCTTATTTTGAACCAGTGCAAATGTTTATTTAACTTGCGTTGGAGCGCGGTTCGCATTTCGAACCACTGCGCACGTTTATTTAACTTGCGTTGATGCGCGGTTCGAATTTCGGAGAAGTGCGCATGTTTATTTAACTTGCGTTGATGCGCGGTGCTTATTTTAGACCAGTGCAAATTTTTATTTAACTTACGTTGGCGCGTGGTTCGCATTTCGAACCACTGCGTATGTTTATTTAACGTGCGCCGATGCGCGGTTCTTATTTCAGGCCAATGCGCATATTTCTTGAGTTGATGCACGGTTCTTATTCTGGACCAGTGCGCATGTTTATTTAAGTTGCGTTGATGCGCAGTTCTTATTTTGAATAGTGCGCATGTTATTTAAGTTGCGTTAATGGACAGTTCGCATTTCGGACCAGCGCGCATGTTTTTTTTAACTTATGTTGATGCATGGTTCGCATTTTGGACCACTGCGCATATTTATTGAACTTGTGTTGATGATCGGTACTTATTTTGGACCGATGCAAATGTTTATTTAACTTACGCTTATGTGCGGTTCGCAATTCGGACCAGTGTGCATGTTTATTTAATTTGCGTTGATATCCGGTTCGCATTTCGGACCAGTATACGTGTTTCCTTAGGTTGCGTTGATGCGCAGTTCGCATTTTGGGACAAGTGAGCAGGTTCATTTATCTTGCGTTGACGCGCGATTTGCGTTTCGGACCAGAACGCATGTTTATTTAAGTCCCGTCGATGCCCGACTCTTATGTCTATTCAACTCGCGTCGATTCATGGTTCTTTCTTCGGACCACTGCGCATGTTTATTTAACTTGCGTTGATGCGCGGTTCTCATTTCAGACCACTGCGCATGTCTATTCAACTTGCGTCGATGCATGGTCCTTTTTTTCGGACCACTGCGCATGCTTATTTAATTTGCCTCGATGTACGGTTCGCATTTCGGACCAGTGCGCATGTTTCTTTAGGCTGCGTTGATGCGCGGTTCGCATTTCAGACCACTGCGCATGTCTATTCAACTTACGTCGAAGGATAGTTCTTTTTTTCGGACCAGTGCGCATATTTATTTAACCTGCGTTGATGCGCGGTGCTTATTTTGGACCAGTTCGCATCTTTATTTATCCTCCGTCGATGCGCAGTTCACATTTCGGACCAATGCGCATGTTTATTTAACTTGCATCGATGCGGAGTACTTAATTTGGGCTACTGCGAATGTTTATTTAACTTGCGTCGATGTGCGGTGTTTAAATCTGACTACTGTGCAAGTTCATTTAACTTGCGTTTATGCGCTGTAGGAGGAGATTCATTTAATTGTTTTTTTTTTCAAAAATTCCGAAAAAATTCAAAAGTTTTCCAATTCACTCAAAAAGCACAAGCCGTATGCATGAACCCCTAGAGACGGCTCATATCGAAAATAAATGAAATCTGATAAAAACTGTAGGAGGAAATGCATTTTGAATTTTTTTCTTAAAAAAATCTCGCATCGACTGAAAAAGACAGGCCATATTCACGACACCCTAAGCATGCCTCAGCCACAAAATGATGTTTGATCAAAACTGCAGGAGAAAATGCATTCTGAGGTATTTTCATCAAAAATTCCCCCCGAAATCAAAAATTCCCAAGTCGAGTCAAATAGCATAAGCCGTATGCCCGACCCGCATAAGGATGCCTCATACCAAAAATAAATGAAATCGGATTAAAACTGTAGGAGGAAATGCATTTTGAAGTTTTTCTTCAAAAATTCCCCAAAAATACAGAAATTGTCGGATCGACTAAAAAGCGCAAGTCGTATTCTCAACCCCTTAGGGATGCCTCAAACCAAAAAAAAAAAAAAAAAAAAAATTGCATTTTGAATTATTTTCGAAATTTTTGCTTAAAAAAATTCCCCAATAATACAAACTAAAAAAGCACAAGCCGTATGCACGACCCTTAAGGGGTGCCTCATACCAAAAATAAATGACATCGGGTCAAAAATGTAAGCGGAGATACATTTTAAAATTTCTTTAAAAAATCCCAAAAAATTCAAAAATCACCCGATCGACTAAAAAAGCACAAGCCGTATGCACGACCGCTTAGGGGTGCCTCATACCAAAAATAAATGACATCGGGTGAAAAATGTAGGAGGAGATACATTTTTAATTTTTTTCTTTAAAAATTCGCCAAAAATTCAAAAATCACCCGATCAACTAGAAAAGCACAAGCCGTATGCACGACCCCTTAGAGATACCTCACACCAAAAATAAATGACATCGAATCAAAATTGTAGGAGAAGATGCATTTTGAAGCAAAGTTTACAGCGAACTAACTAACTAACGGACGCCACCCGCAAACCGATAGGAATACCCCAGCTTACGTGTACCGTAAGCTGGGCTAAAAAGAGTCATTTACCGAAAAAAAAACAAAACAAAACAAAACAAACCGGAATTTGCTTCTTATATTTCACAAAATAAATGAATAATGAAACGAGAAAATTAAAGCTCTATCAGGAAATGTCTTCATTTTATTTTTCAATACAAAGAACGGAAAATACCTTTCAATTATTTAACTTTTTTTTCGCAGAATAAACCACAAACTTGTAACAGCACTCGAGATTATAAACTGCAGTGTCTAAAACTCGCCTCTCAATGTTCGCAAACAAATGAAGGGGTCCATACATAAACTTGATGATAACTCCACTTATCAGGAAAATGCGCTATTACCACCACGGTATTTCTTGGCCTCTGTTCTATCACATATTCAAGTCTTACACCTCAAAACCGATTAGAAGTGGGCATTTTTGAGGAAAATGCGATGGGAAAAACCTATGTTTGTTACTAAAATTTCAAACTTTTAAAGGCGTTTTTCTCCACTGCTGATAACTGCAGTTATCAAGTTTATATATGGACCCCTTCAAATGTTTTGCTATTTCAATAAATAAATGTTCTGAGCAAAGGAAAGTGTTTGTAGTGAAGAAACATATTTCTCCATGGTGAGCTAAAATGACTGCATTTCCAGCTATGCTACACCCTGATGAGGAAAAACGTTGAACGTAATAATTTTTTTTAAAGGAAAATTCCCCACAAACACATCCTTTACTAGCAAACATTGGCAGTGACCTTGAATTATTTTTTAGAAAGGTCAGCATGCACCAGACAGAATGGCGGCAACAAAACTCAAGGCCACTGTACATCTTTAGTAAAATTACGATGAGGTAAAGTTTTCTTACAATTTTTCCTCAAAATAAATCAGAATAAAAAATCGCAAAAAATACAAGACGCTTAAATGATGACGGTAAAAAGAATATCCCACCCACACTTGTCGGGGCGTTGATGAATGTCATAACCGGGTTTTTTTCTATACATTTCACCACTGATACAAATTGTTGCTGCCAAATTTCGCCATCCTACAATTTCTGAAATTCAATGCCTGTTGGCTTAACGGTATCTCAAAAAACCCACATGCAGGAAGGAGGGTGGTGATGCGGGGGGGGGGGTGGGAGAAGAGTGTAATGACGTCATAACAAAGTGCACTGAAAATCGTTTCAGATTTTTCTTTTTTTTTCAAAATTATTTCTTCACACGGGGTCAATAAAACAAGCTCCGACTCTGACCACAGGACTCGTTGCATCTCAGTTTTAGAATGATCCAATACTACAATTGCTTATAGCTGAACACAATAAAACCTGCCACGTGCACAGTGTAAACTTGCCTCGTCTTAAAAAAAAAAAAATAAAACACCAATAATGACTTTAGAAAAAAAAAAAAAAAGAGAAAAAGACCAATCCTTTCTGAAAGCACATCGATCTCATTCAGCACTCAATATCATTTAGTTTTTCTCAAACCGTTCCTCAAAAACGACAATAATTGGAGGAATCTTTGTCTTTCTATTTCTCCCAATTCCTCCGTTTTTTTTTGTTTTTTTTTGCCGGACTCCTCTCACAGCAGTTAGCCTTAGGCTCCGAAGGGGGGAGACATGTTCGGCTACGGCCGGGAATGCACGAAAGATGTTGACGGAAGGACCTGCCCTTCCTTAGCGAAAGAACAGTTCTACACAAAAACACAAGGCTTTCTTATTCCTGCTTGGAAGATAAACAGAACCACATGGACCAAAATGCCGCTTATCGGTTTTTTTTTTTTCTAGCGGGTTACAGAACTGTCAAGAGTCCAATGTATAAATAAAACAGATCAGCGGAATATTTTGCCATAAATCTACAACACACATCCGCTGTGGACACCTTGTTTATTGCCTCAATCCGGGCATTTTGTTTTGACGGCAGGTGTCCACTAGCCTGGAATCCAGCACGGAACACCCAGAAAGCCTTGCAACAAACACGGACAAAAACACAAACAAACAAAATCATACATCACATAACACACGATACTTTTGATCAGTGAAATGTTTTTATTATAAAAATAATAACCACACATACAAACATTGTCACGTCCAGAACATATCGCCAATTGCTATAAATACCACTACCTCCCCCCCCCCCCCCCCACCACCCCCGCCCCTCCCCCTCCACCCCACTGGTCGGGCCACGGGGTTCAAATACGGGCGGAGTCAAAGAAAAATGACTATTTTAAATTGCAGTTGTGCACATACAAGTACTCTCGGGTTAAATAGTTTCGTTTGCCAGCTCCCTTCGACGGTACAAATGGGAAGTTTTTGTTTTTTAATATAACCAAGCATATCATTTTTATTCGCACTCTTTGAAATCTGGCCCGACCTGGCCCGTGCTTTAAGTGGCGCGGACAATACCCCTTACCCAAAACATGTAACATGTACAATTTTCATGCGTTGAAGATAAAAAAAAAAAAATAAACAAAGCGTGTAGCAGTGCCCTTCGAATTCTTTCGTCCCATGTGACATGTTGAGCTGTGGAGAAGGTTGGGAGTAATCGCCCTCTTTTCAAGCAAACGGCTCATTCAATTTTATACATTTTAGTACATCCGGGCACAGTCAATAAAAAAAGCAACCCACAATCGGCCAAACCGCTCTTCACAACCGTTTTTTTTTTCGCTCTCTCTTTCCTTTAGCAATGCCGAGGATGCAATGAATCGTCCATGTTAGTTTATACACAATACTACGCGTGAAACCAACGGAGATATTTCAACCATTTTCTAAGACGCAACATTCGTGCAGGGAAGCAAGTAGCACTTGCCTGGCCCTTAAAATACCTCGGGCATAAAACCGCTTGGTTTTTACGGCATGGTTAACAGTCACTTCTTTCACCACGAACGTGTGGAGTAATCACACGGAGATTAAGGACAGGAGATCGGTCGAAGGAGGGAGAGGGGGGAGGGGGGGGGGGGGAGATTGAAAAGTGGGGGAGGGGAGGGGTAGAGAATTGGGAATGATAAAAATCTGACTGGTAATTATCAACAGTTACAGTGTTAACAATGACAATGACTACCGCCCACTACGTAAATAACAAACATCACTTTTTGTCGTCGTCGTATCGCTTCTTCATGAATACAAGTTTTATAACAAACATCACACCCTACTTAAAAAAAAATGCAACACAAGTCTATTTAGTTACTATTCTATATAAAGTTTAAACTTATAACATTTACTTCTTTAAATTATTATTTAACTTTACTCCACCGTTGGCTACACCTTTGATGCTAAAAATAATCTTTTTTCCCGAAACTTTTTATCGATTTTTTTTTCAATAACATCCAATACTGTGGCATCCAGGACTTGCCAACTTGTATCTTTCTTTAAAGATGACTTGCTCATATTTTTTCCTCTTTTTCTTCCAAGTCCGACAGAAAAAAAATCACAGTTGTCACTTATACTGACGAATATCCCATAGCAAGGATCTCAATAGAGTTCGCTTGCGAGTTTCCTTTTTATTGTCTTACAGTGTAAGACGAACAAAAAAATCTATTTTCTAGAAAAAATTGCCTTATACGTTTTATAAATGTTGCTTTTTTCCTACTTTTGTGTACAAATACAGACATACTTATGACGTGAACCGGCATTATTTTTTTTTAAAGCAACAAGCTATCCTGAAAGGGTTATCTGCAAGCAAATGCAGCCAGTTTTTATCCCCCAAAATCGTTGTGCTCGTGCTCCTTTCCTGTAAGCATCCATACTTGATGTTCTCGTGTCAAACTGCTGGGGAAACTGTCCGTGAGCCAGGAAATGAATGAGGGTGGGGGAGATGATGGTGGGGGACAAAAGAGAAAAACATACATATATATAGTTTTTTTCTATATACTATAGTGTTTATGTACAGGAGGCAGGGGCGCACGCGCGTTATGTACACCGTTTGCTGTGCCGCTATCTCCATCCCGTTCCGCTTTTCAAGTTGTCAAGGTCACAATCATGATAAAGTGTTTCGTCTGTTGTTTTTTTTTTATATATTTTTCATTCACTTCATTGTCTCCTGTTTTGTGTGCGTGTTCGTCACTCCCTTGTGGGTAACGAGACCGACTCGCAGCCCTTCGGTAGCAACAAGTCCGACTCTCCCTCAAGTAGTGTACAGAATTGCATAATTCAAAATAAGACTTAATGCAAATCTTGGTCCAAGTTCGTGAATTTGTTTGACATAATAGTTTCTGTAGTAGCATCATATGTATTTTTTTTTCTTATTTTTTTTCTTTGTTGCTATTAATTTAATATAAAAGCACCTAATAAACACGTGTGTTGCTAACGCCTGGGGGCTCCAAAACCGCCGCCACCCCCGCCACCTCGACCCCGCTCGGCACCGGAGCGTATGTCGGGGCGCGGGGGGCCGCCCATGCCGCCGCCGCCACCGCCTCCGCGCCCGCCCCGCGGTGGGCCGCCCATGCCGCGGGGCCCACCCATGCCGCCGCCTCGGGGGCCGCCAGGGCGGGTGCCGCTACCGGGACGAGCAGTCTGCTCACTCCGCTGTTTCTTCTCCTCCACGTTGAGGCGGTGACCCTCACGCGTGTTCACGGGCTGAAATGGGCGCAAAACGTTGCATTCAATTATAATCATAATTGTGCATCATATAGCTTTATTAAAATATATAATATTTATATATCACAATATTACATTAAAAGTGTTTATAGATTACCGTGCATTTGCATACCTACATTTATCGACCTCCATTTCAATTTACATCAATTACTTCTTTCGATCAAATAGTGATCTGCCGATTCCTCAACCCAACGCGTGTGTGTTATCAGAACGCACCCCTCCTCCTTGTCCACGCCTCGCACACACATAAATACCTTAGAATTCAACACTTTTATGACGCTGTCGGGATTGTCAAAGACGACAAAGCCAAAGTTGGGTACTTCCGGTCGGTTGCTGCTCTTCCTGTTGATCCGGACATCCAGAACCTTGCCGAAGTCTGAAAGACAGGACGCAGAAACGCTGATCCGGATCGGTCGCCCAAAAGATGCACGCCTCCAGGATATTCCCTCCCCCCCTCCCCTTTTAAAACAAAGAACTGTGTCATGTCACTTAAAGTGAGACACAACAGAAACCCCGTCCGATGGCTAAATAAGACCTAGTCCAATATTAACGCTTTCTATTTTTCATCTCTCTCTCTCTCTCTCTCTCTCTCTTCTCTCTCTGTCTCTCTCTCTCTCTCTCTCCCCCCCCCCTGTTATTTTCGCCATTGATGTTGATTCGTGAAATGGCAAACAAACTTCCTTCGCAAGCTGTGTAATGTACAAAATTAAATTCTATTTTACACACCACAATCTGGTAATTTGAAATGTTTGGCCAGGAACACTTATTGTCAGTAAACATGTAAATTTATGCTATTATCTTTGAATAAATATAACGACGGCTAATAAAACAAAATAAAAATAGTAATTAAAAAAAACAAAAAAAAAAACAATGGTACTGAATCACAGAACTTACCTTCAAACTGCTCTTTGAGCTCCTTGTCGCTGACACTGTGCGGCAGGTTGCCCACAAACAGTTGCTGGCTGTCGGGGAAGCGCGATCTGCGGAAGTCGTCCTGCTCCCCGCCACCCATCCCCCCGCCCATGCCGGGCCGGCTCGAGTCGCGCTCTCTTATCGCGACCTCGGGCCTCGTCCTGGGAGCCCTCTGCTCGCGGGGCTCACGCGGCGCCTGCTGCTGCTGCTGCTGTTGCTGCGACGGCGGCGGTAGCGGTTTCTGGCTCGCGTCCGCGGGACCGGCCTTCTCGACGGCGGGCTTAGGCTTGAGCATGCCCGGCGCGTGATGCTGCTGCTGTTGGTGCGCCTGCTGGGGCGGTGCCTTGAGCTGCGGCGGCTGTAGGCCGGCACCCGCCGTATTCTTGCTGGCCATTAATGCCCAGGAGAACGGCTTCTGTTCCTGAGCTGCACAAAAACACACACACACACGGACCCACCTCAAGTATGGCGGACAACGCTGACATTTTAAAATGGACGCCCATCTAAAAGCTCCTCTGCATTTGCGGGCCATGGAATTTTGAAAACGTCACACGTAAACGTGCTACGCTTGAACGTTATTCGTTGCAGCCAGCAAATTTCAGAGGCGCACCCTTTTGCCATGTATCAACTAGTAACGCTTCAAATTACACTAATTTCGGATGAACAAGTGGGTCAGTGAAGCCGACTTTGTCCCCCGCCGGCGTACAATCCCAGTATTTGATTTTGTTAGGTTGGACTACAACCCTTCGTATCATATTCGTGAATTTTAAAATTCCAGCTGGGCCAATGTCCTTGAGCCAACATGGCTCATTTACAATACCAATTCTTGTTACCATCCATACTTCCTATGTGTATAACATTTTGCCAATTGTTTCAAAAAATGTAGGCTTGAGTGTGTTAACAAACTCATTCCAGTATGTAAGGGTTGTGAAAATTTCTGAAGTTCAGCTGGGCCAATGTCCTTGGGCCGACAGGGCTCATTTACAATACCGACATTTTTTGTTCCAATACTTCCTATATCTAAAAGATTTCAACAATCGATCCAGAATTGTAGGCTTGAGTGTGTTAACTCATTCAACTGAGTAAGGATTGGGAAAATTTGTGAAGTTCAGCTGGGCCAATGTCCTTGGGCCGACATGGCTCATTTACAATACCGATCCTTGCTTGTTCCAGTACTACCCATAGGTACAATTATCTTAACAATCGGTGGAAAAATGTAGGCTTGAGTGTATTAACAAACTCATTCGACCGAGTAAAGATTGGGAAAATTTTTGAAGTTCAGCTGGGCCAATGTCCTTGGGCCGACATGGCTCATTTACAATACCGATCCTTGCTTGTTCCAGTACTACCCATATATACAATATCTTAACAATCGGTGGAAAAATGTAGGCTTGAGTGTGTTAACAAACTCATCCGACTGAGTAAGGATTGGGAAAATTTTTGAAGTTCAGCTGGGCCAATGTCCTTGGGCCGACATGGCTCATTTACAATACCGATCCTTGTCCGTTCCAGTACTATCCATATATACAATATCTTATCAATGGGTGGAAAAATGTAGGCTTGAGTGTGTTAACAAAAAAAATAGTCGACAGACGGACGGACGGACAGACAAACCCGAAAACTATAGTCCCCCGGCGGGGGACTAACAAACGTAACTAGAACGTAAAATTGGATCAAGTGATTACAATGAACATTTTATATCACCTCGACTTTTAACTTATAACGCGGGTTCAGACTATATGTGGATTTCCTATATTTTTATCTTCTCTTCCGTCATACAGAGACAAAGGCGACGATCACTGGCTACGAGCACTTACGCTGTGGCTCGTCGTACGAGGGCTCCTCGACATCGACCGCCTCGGGCATACTTTCCTGCGCCTCGGGCACCGGCTCGTACTCGGCAACAACCTGAAACCCATTTTTTTTTTTATGCTCTTTTGTCTAACATGACAAAAATGTCATTTCTTTTTCTTCATCAAAGTGACTACTCGAGCCACCAAGTGCATTGCACTTTAGACGATTCCCACGCAATGTTCTTTTGCAAACACCTCATGTTTTCGTTGTTGTACTTATAACGACACGTTTATCAGTTTTCAACATTGGCTTGGATCTATCAAAACCCTCCGCCCCCACCCCGAGTTCAAATGCGAATACACGTCCAGGTCGAGGTGTAAATCCCACACGAACACGGCACAATATCCACAGCTTGCTAACACCGTATACCCGCTACACCTGTCCCGTGAAAAGTGTGCCGGCGGAGGGGCGAGGTTGGGGGGGGGGGGGGCGATGTGCACACTCACGGGCTCCTGGTCCATGTCGAGCCTGCCTCGCTCGTCCACCGCCTGCTGGCCCTCGCACGGCGACTCGGCCCTCTCCTCCTGTGCCGCCGCCAGCGTCGCGCTCCCGTTGCTCAGCGGCAGCGCGTTGCTTTCGGCAGCGCTGGAGGGCGCCGCAGCCGTCGGCGCTGCTGGCGCCGTCTCGAAGGTATAGCCCTGCGGCGCCACGGCGTTGTCCTGTACGCCTTCCCCCTCCGCCGTCTCCACGTTCTCCGACTCGGAATCTGAAAAAAACACAAACCACTTTCCGGGTTAAAACTTTAAACACACCTTACGTTTTGCTAAGTAAATGACATGATGACATGATGCGGGACTTGGATACTTCAAACAGTGTTTTGTTGTGGGTTGTTTTTTTTTTCACACCCTCCCCCGCCAAACACATGACTTCCACGATTGCAAACCCTTACCACAACGCAGGTCTTCCATTCAAGTCTTGCGTCTTTTTTGCGGACTAAACGTGAATGAAAGAAAATCAAGAGGGGGGGGGGGATGGGGGGGTAGGGAGGGCCGTCGGGGGGGGCGTGACTCACAGACAGCCTCCTCCTGCGTCTCCGCGTCGTTGGGGGGGGGGGGGGAGGGGATGGGAGGGGGGCTGTCGGGAGGGGGAGGATCGACTCACCGACAGCCTCCTCCTGCGTCTCCGCGTCGTTGGGGGGGGGGGGGATGAGGACTGTCGGGGGGGGGGGGCGTTGTTATAAAACAGCTGACCTCTGAGGAGATTAATGTGTTATGTATAAACACAGAGCGGATGGATATTTCTTTCTCACTAGCCGTAATGTGCGACCCTCAGTGTTAACTATTCTTGCATATTGGTGGAAAGGGTGCATACGAGTGTCCAAGTCACTAAAATCCAAAATTTAGTGACTTTTAAAAAAAGTTGATTCCTTTCTTTGATGAGTACTATTTTGCGCGGAATCCCCAGTGGGTCTGCGGAGTGAAAAGGTGTTATACACAACAGACCGAACCGCCGTAGAGGTCGACTGTTGGACAACAACGGGGGGGGGGGGGGGGGACGGGGAAGAGCTGTCCGGGGGGAGCGACTCAACTACAGCCTCCTCCTGCGTCTCCGCGGCGTTAGGGCGGGGGAGGGGGGAGAGCTGTCCGGGGGGGCGGGGGAGGGGCGCGACTCACCGACAGCCTCCTCCTGCGTCTCCGCGTCGTTGGGGGGGGGGGGAGGGGGGAGCTGTCGACGGGGGGGGGCGACTCACCGACAGCCTCCTCCTGCGTCTCGGCGTCGTTGGGGGGGGGGCTGTCGGTGGGGGAGAGCTGTGAGGACTGTGGAACGGGGAGAGGTGGGAGGGTTGTCGTGGGGGGGGGGGAGGGGCGCGACTCACCGACAGCCTCCTCCTGCGTCTCCGCGTCGTTGTCGCTGTCGTGGAACACTTCGTCCTGGTAGCGGAAGATGTCGTTGTGCACGTAGTACTTTTTGGGCGACTGCGGCGCGAGCACGAACGTCTGCATGAAGCGCCGCATCGGCTGGCCCGCGTTCGACAGCTCGCCCGTCACCTGCGGCGCAAAAAAACAAGAAAAGCAAACGTCTGCCGTGAGCCACTCAAGACCTGTCACCGACTTAAGGTAAATGCTGTAGTCTGATTGGTCAATCCTAAATGTACATAATTTTCAATTTTGAACGGAACGCAAAATCGCTATAGAGTGGTCTCATTTGTAATCAGAACACCAGGTAATGCACGTGCGAAAGAATACATTGACCACATGAAGACATTGCTGACCAGTAAAGAAAATGCTGACCTAACGGTCAACATTTTCTCACTGATCAACAATACTTTACACTGACTAAAAGCCAACATATTCTGCTTAATGCGACATGATGTTGGTCAGCATGCCAATTTACTGACGGGCAAGCACTTCCGGTTTCCCAGCTCCCGGGGTTCTGTTATAACAAATCAAGTACACGAGCACTTTCCTTTGAGAACATATGCCATTGATGTACCGCTGTGAAAAAAAAATGTTTCCCGAAAATAACATTTTCACGGGTCCCCTTGAATCTGGACCTTGGATCTACGATATCGCCCCGAGATAACAGCAAACCAGAAAAGGTCTGAACTCTACAACCTGATCTCTAGCATCAGTAACACTGCTCAAGCTATCCGTCTCGTCCAATGAATTAACGGCAAACCTCTCCCATTATACTAAACGCATCAAGGAAAATAAGAATTTTGGCATCGACGGCATTTCAAAATAAATCATAAACAAGGACTCAAACGAAATTTGCAACCCGGAAGAGTGTCAATCTAGGTTTGGGTTTTTCCCACTTAAAACCTGTTACTTCCGGGACAGTTGTAAAAACTTAATAAAAAATCAGTTCACAAACACACATCTTGCTATTTATTAACAGGGTGGCAATAAAGTAATATTTTCTGTGTTTTTTTTTTTTCTTTTGGTGTAGAATCGTTTATGAAGTCGGTTCACCATGCCCAACACGTAACCACCCTGCGCACTTTTGGGCCGTCAATATTGTCATTTAATTTGTCCTTTAAGATAGGTAGTGTGTTGTAGCGGTGTTTGGTGCCATCCACGATGAGCGTACTCCCTCACAACGCACACCCCCCCCCCCACCCCATCCCCGCCGACCAACACTGACAGCGTTCAACCTCTACTAAAAGTCACGGTCCTCCACATGCACACCCCCCTCTCCCGTCCCCCTCCCCCCCCCCCCCCACCTCCAGTTAGAAAAGACGGCAAACTATGACGCCGCACGTCTGCTCAGTGCACAAAATTGTCTGCAATGGAGGAAAGTTGGCTTCTGACGGCAGGCTACCGTCGCCATGGCTCATCCTCCTCAGACGCAAATTACATCATCACCGCAGATCTGCACATTATACCCACAAAAAAGGCACGTTGTGACTACGCTTTCGCGGTGGGGGGGGGGGGGCGGTTTGCTTAGCGGGGCAGAATGCAGGATTCATCATAGATCGTGTTCACTAGCGGCTGTTATTTATTTTCTTTTTGGCGAAAACTTCGCTTTTCTGCACAACAATTTCTACACGTTGAATTCTGATCTGTCTATCATGGTTACTTTTTACCCAGACAGGGATCTGAGGACAGAAAACCAAATATTTTAAATCATATCGGTTGTTAATAGCTCAAAAGACCTGAAAAGGATGTCCAGAGAACAGTGATAACGAGTGGGAGACGTGGAGAAGGGGACGGCGGGGGTAGCGCGGGGGGAGGGGGGGGGGTGAGGTTATTACCTGTACGACAACAGCGTTTCCCACCGTAGCCTGGCTATCCACCTGCCGGATCTTGGCGTGGCAGTCGCGGAAATTGAGCGACACGATCTTCTTGTGAATCTCCTACCAAGTGAAACAAAACAACAGTCACTGAGGTCATCACGCGGTAGACGACTAGCGTAAACATATGCTCACTCCGCCCACATACACAACGAGATATCATTCACAAGTTCTCCATTCAACACTTAAGATAAGAACACATCGCGTAATTTACAAGTACAAATGGCCATATCAGTTAGATGCAGTACAGGAAAGACCAACATTCACTTATCGGAATTTCATTACCCGAAGTAAAATTGAAACTGATTGCGAAATACACAATCACTGACGTAGAAGGTCACATCATGTGAAATGTCTTGTTTAACTTTCTTATTCAGTATAATATTTTTTCGGTAGACTGGAGGGGCCCGGAGTGGTGGGGGGCGGTATTTTTTCCCGCAAAGTAAGATGGAAATAGACCGCACACACAATTATTAATAATGGAAAGCATTTTTGTTTCGTTCCCGTTTTAAGTAGTTTACTTCCTCCATTTTCTGCTGGGGGGGGGGGGAAGGGGTTGGGGGGGGGGGGTGGGTGAAGCGTACCGACTGGCCCTGCACGGGCGGCTGCTCCTCGCCCGGCTTCTCGACGCCGCCGTGTACGAAACACGAGTTGTGACTGTAGAAACGGTGCAGGTAGTCGGGCGCCTCGTGCAGCAGCGTGTAGTACTGCCTGACAAACTCGCGGCCGACGCATTGTGGGCTCGGTGCTTCCATGACCATGACGTTGACAACTTGAAAAAACTGCAAAAACAACACAAGGAGAACAGGTGCTCATAGGGCTGAAACCAGTTAAGCCGACTAGTCGGAATCGTTTATGTGAGTCGACTAAGAACATGGCCCGGTGCTTTCATAACTACGACCACAAAAGCTCTGTTATGCAATCATTTCGTTCATTCACTGTTCAGCCGTTGATGTCTGCTTCGACAGTCAATTCTTTCTGTAGTCACGGATTTAGACGACAGTCCGTTACCTTTTCAATGCCGAAACACGCTGAAGCATGCTCAATCCGAACGTAACTGATTTCATCGGCACTGAACACCCCAAAACCTTTTACAGACAGCAGAGCCATTTTGTCCCGATTACCGCCTTTTTTTTTTTAATCCACAACAGGAAAACACCATTGTCTGTATGTACTTAACTTGTGTATCAGAGATAACTTGAGATAATCATACTGCAAGTGCTCATAAAACAACAATTAATGCCCACATGGGGCAAGCGGTTTACAAGGTGACTATATAGCTGTTTTTTTATTTATAATTATTATCATTATTATTATTCTGATATTCCATTTGCGTTGGAAAATATTGGCCGTTTTACTTTGAATCTCATGGAAAATATTAATTCACTTGGTGCGAATGGCAAAACAAACTAGGCCTGCTGCCAAAAAATTTTAAGCTGGCTCCTTCTCATGAAAACTACATTTATTTCGGAAAAAAACTACAAGTCTCACAATGTCTGACGTTTTGTATTCATTTTAAAATAAGTTTTTGATTTTACAGGGTTCATAGCGAAAACCAGACGTCAAATTCCAGGATTTTCAAGGACATCTGGAGGCAAAAATTCCAGGATTTTCAAGGATATTTATTTGCAGGTGAAATTCCACGATTTTCAAGGATATTTTAAATGAAATTCCAGGATCATAAAGGATTTTTCTAAGAACTTTAAAAACATTTTAAATTCAAGAATGTCGTTTATTTGTACTTGTAAACAAAAAAATTCGATTATCTATGTGTACATTATATTTTTAAATGACACAAACAGGAAAATATCTATAGTTCATAAATTAGAAAAAAAATTAATTGCGAATTCCGAATTCCAGGATTTTCAAGGATTTTTTGTCAGATTCCAGGATTTTTCCATGATCCTTGAATGATTTTGCCGACTTCCAGGATTTTCCAGGATTTCAAGGATCGCTATGAACGCTGTTTTCATTATCAAAATTGTTTTTTGCTAAAGAAAAGATTCACAAGAAGGCAAGAAGAGACAAAATATTACGTTAAAGTATTTTTCTTAACGTCAGACGAAGTACAGTGTGCATATTAAAAAAATATATAATTTTGATCATTTCGTATATTACTTCTTTTCAATTTTTACTCAAAAAGTTGAAACCATACATTTATCGGAGTTTGAATTTTCTTTTAATAATGCACTTTCAAATTTGTTATCATGCTAGTTTCTAAACACTAGTTTACATATTATTATGTCCCTTTTATAGACCCATTGTGTTCATTATTTCATGTTTTTTTTCCTTTTTTGATTTCTTCATACATTTATTCCAACCTAATATGGTTGAAACGCCAAATATTTTCGACAAAATTTTAGATGCGAATCCGCTCATTTGGAACAGCGGATTTGCCGTTGAAATACCTCCACAAGAAGGAGGTCCCGAAAGTACGAATAAGCTGATTCATAGTTTCGTCCGAGATTTGCACACAAAACAGGACTTCAGTTTTTGTGGGATAAACACAGGAGCAGAAACACTTAAATAACAGAAATCAAGGGAGAAATACATCACTTTGAAATAGATTTAACGCTCTTTTTTTTTATTGTTAGAAACCCATTATACTAATGTCAGGAATAACTTTTCCCATATTATAATAAAGAATTATAACAAACAAGTAAGTATTTGTGAAACACAAGCAGGCCCCAACCGCCCCCCCCCCCCCCAAATTCATAGGGGTGTTAAGCGATGACGGACAGACGGACGGACACCCCAAACCTATAGGCCCCAATCCGAAGGGTTGGGGACTAATCATAGATAAGGCAGGGCAGAGAAAATCAACTTTTAGTGTACCTTCCTTATTTGTTTCTTTATGTTTTTTCCCCACAGGAATCCTGAGAGTTTCCTCTACTGAGCATGCCCATTAGAAATCGCTAACTGGCTTACTGGTTCATTACAAAAAGGTGATGTACAAGGAGAGAAGCATGAAACTGAACAGCATATCGAAACTAGCAAAACTGAAATTGTGTTCTTTTAACGTGAAAAGTGTTTGTACCGGTTATTAGGCCCCAACCCTTCGGATTGGGGCCTATAGGTTTGGGGTGTCCGTCCGTCTGTCCGTCATCGCTTTATACCCCTATGAATTTGGGAGCGGTTGGGGCCCGCGTGTGTTTCACAAATACTTACTTGTTCAGGATAACTCGCAAGCTAGAAGCCACGCAATTCACTATGACCTTATTTTAGTTCATGATAGCATTCTGCAGCTGATTCACCAATTTTTTATTTAACCAATTACGATGTGCTGTTCAAGATTCGTACTTAAGTTTCTGCCGAAACGTTTTGGCGTTTCGATCGAATTCGGTTTGGATGAAGGTATAAAGAAACGATAGAAAAACCTGACAAAAATGAATAAAATTACGTTTTGCCAGAAACGTTTTCAAAAGTGTATTCAAAATGCTGAATAAATTGTAAAATAGTTAAAAAAAAAAAGATCATATATTATAGCTTTTTCAAATCGAAAGGCTGTATGTTGAAAGACAATTAGAATTCAGATTGATGTTCTTCTCTTATCATTTCTTTATAAGCCAAATCACACTAATTTTTTCGAATAAAATGCGCAAGAATTTTGAATTTCGACTGCGAGAGAACCGGGTAGAACTTGAAAGAAATGAAAAAAAATATAGAAGAAATATCGCAAAAGCAGCTTATGCTTCTAAGATAAGAGAAAATGAAACCTGAAATTATTTGTTAAAACCTTTAATAAAATTTTTAAATAGCACACGGGTTGTTAAAAACCCGACTGCTCCTTGGTACAAGAGAAATTTGATATTTAGGCGAAATCTCTGTCGTTTCTTTCATTTTTTTACCCGGTTAATTTTATTCGAAACGCAGAATTTTTGCGCATTTTTATTGGGAACGCCCACGGTGTGACCTGGAGCGGTATAATTCTGCTCTGTCCTTATATTTATATATTTATGGACGTCCTTATTCTTGAGCTTAGATGGTTCATCTTTGTTAAATTTGAGGACAGAGCAGAAGTTTTCTATCCTTATTTTTAAAATAAAGACATCCTTAAAAATAAGGACAGAGCAGTATACCACTCCTGGCTTATAATTTTACCCATAAAATTGCAGTCAAAACGAAACTTTCATCGGAAAGGGCCTAAGTACGAATGGCGTATATTAATGTTCCTGCTGGGAATTGTCTGGAAAGCTGATCTGAAAAAGGATCTGATGTTCCGTTCCTCAGACAGCAAAAGAATCATATCTACCGATGATAGAGAAAATTTATTTTGGAAATATTAAGCACTGTACCCAAGTTCAGTACGCCGGTGAGGACATGTGAAATTGGAACAACACTGAATTTTAACCGTTTCAAAAAGCAATTCTTACCTTAAAATAACAATTTGGGGATCTGGTGTGATAACTTCAATTAATACATTAGAAATTTGTTCCCTAATCCTTTAATGAAGGGAAAAAATTCGCTTTTGTTATCGCAAGAATTTCTCGGTCTGCACATGCACTCTGTGCGCAGATTATCTGAAAAAAACCGATCGAACTGCGCAACAGGAAACAGCTCTTTGTTCTCGAAGATGACAACCCCAACAAATGTTCTATAGCAGGAAAGTGATAGTTACGACCATCTAATTGCACCTGGGCATACAGAGTGACTCAAATAATATTTAGATTTTTAAATATCAGAATAGCATAGTCAGAAAACGGGGAGATAAGTGTGTTTTAAATATAGTTTAATGCTGCAAGCGGCATTTGGTTTTACTCTCCAATGTTGCATATGCAAGAAGAGTAGAAGTCGCTTAGAGCAATTCATGTGCAGACAGCTAAAATAAACTTCGGTGTTAACTTTAGCAAGTTAGTCAGCAAGTCATTGTGTAGACCGGCAAGCGCCGTTAATAAAGTGGTTTTGGGAACCAGTTTAGTCATTGTGTCGTTTTGCAGTTCCCGGGTGAAGGGTCAGTGGTAGTCGTCCATTTCCTTCCCACTCTCGATGATTGCCCAACGATTTAGTTCTTGGACTTCCTTGTTCTTTTTTTTTTTTTAACTTTCAACCATCCATTTGAGTAATCCTTGAAACTGCCACATAATGTGCCCGAAATAGACCAATTTGAGGCTCTTCGCTATTTGGAGCATAATTCTTGTTGCTTATAGGGCTTGTCAATTGGCTGTTTGTTTCTATCTAGGTCACTTGCATCATATTTTGTATAATCCACAGTAGTATGAAAAGGAGAGTTTTGCGCCACTTGATGACGTCATACTATCTGGACCGGAAGTGACGTCATAGCGTCTGGACCGGAAGTGTTGTCTGGACCGGAAGTGTTGTCTGGACCGGAAGTGACGTCATGATAAGCGTTAGGATAGGCGCGGCCATCCATGACGTCATAATGAGGTCATAATGTGGTCATAATGTGGTCATACTGAGGTCATAATGAGGTCATAATGAGGTCATAATGACGTCATGCTGTGTGGCGGCTTCCTAGGGTTTCAGTCGATGATCGTCGAAGTCAATGAAGTCAAGGTTTCATTTCCGAAGTCAATCGGCAACAGACCCTAAAAAGTGATGACCTCCCCCCCCCCCCTCGAAATTGTGATTTTTGCATATTTATCCGTTTCAGACGATTCTGAACATTTTTCATTTTTTGGGTCGACCGACCCCCCCCCCTAAGCGGCAGTCGGGACTGACCCCCCCCCCCCCCCCTAGGCGGCATTCGGGACTGACCCCCCCCCCCCTAGGCGAGCAACATTCTGTCAAGTCAGCTTCAGTTCCATCAGAGGGGTATATAAGGGATGAGCATACAGCAGTGACAGTCATTTCGGTAAGTGGAGCAAGGGAGCAATTGAATCACATCTGATCCAGGGATGGCATCCAGTGACAGCCAGTTGCAACCATTTCGGTTAGTGTTTATTGAAACTTTATAAATAAAAAGTGAACTTTAGTTATTTGCAAACAAACTTTGTAAACAATTTTTGTAAACAAACTTTGTAAACAAACTTTAGTTATTTGCATAATTGAAACTTTGTAAACAAAATTTGTAAACAACTTTGTAGAAAAACTGTGTAAACAAACTTTATAAATAAAATTTGTAAACAAACTTTGTAAACAAACTTTATAAACAAAATTTGTAAACAAACTTTGTAAACAAACTTTATAAACAAAATTTGTAAACAAACTTTGTAAACAAACTTTGTAAACAAACTTTGTAAACAAAATTTGTAAACAAACTTTATAAACAAAATTTGTAAACAAACTTTGTAAACAAACTTTGTAAACAAACTTTATAAACAAAATTTGTAAACAAACTTTATAAACAAACTTTATAAACAAAATTTGTAAGCAAACTTTGTAAACAAACTTGACTTATTTACATAATTGAAACTTTGTAAACAAACTTTGTAAGCAAAATTTGTAAACAAACTTTGTAAACAAACTTTGGTTATTTGCTTAATTGAAACTTTGTAAAACAATACCTTTCGTTATACTTGGTTGATTTATATGAAAATTTCACCATTTGATTCAGTTTTATGTAAAGTTTTGTTATAAAGTAGTCATAGGCTATTTGCGCAGCTGGCTGTATGCATTTTTACCGCCATTTTAACTTAAAATTGTGATAACTTTCGTTATATTTGACTGAAAATTTCACCATTACAGTGCTTCTTCGCGGATGAATACCATTTGGCAGACCATTTAACTTCACCGCTAGATGTCTCTGCTGTGCAGCAGTACAACTGTAAGTGAAACATTCATATACACAAGTAAAATTCTGCTGAGTCAGCATTTTTGAGCAATTTTTGAACAAGTTACACACCATATTTTGATTACATGGAAGTAGCATAAAAGCATGAGTGAAACATGTCAACTAGTCAACTAGTGATACATTCTGCTGAGTTAACACACCATTGAAGTGGTATAAAAGGAAGAGTGAAACGTATATTTTACTTCATTTCAGTTCTAGCAACAGCAACAGCAACAACGATGGCAACAGTCTACTGTCATGAATGCGATGTGACATTTCCATCTCTGGAATTGTTCGTGACACACACATGCAAACCAGCTAGGATGAAACGTGCTCATGAAGAGCTTGTTGAGCAGATTGAAGCCAAGAGACAAAAGACGTTACAAGATGGTGTTGACAGACCTGATCCAGTCCTCTGCTGTAAATGCACCAAGATATTTTCATCTTTGGATGCATTTGAGACACATGCATGTGTTGAGATGGAAAATGTGTTTCATGAAGAACAAAGAAAGAAAGAGACAGGACAAGTAGGCAGAGGCAGAAGAGTGAGTCTTGGTGAAAACGCGCAGGAAAGACGGTTTGAGCCTGAAGATGGATCGGATTTGCTACTTGAAATGCGACAACAAGAGAACCGGATTAAGAGACATTTGCTAGAAACGTTAAACCGTGGCATGAAATGGTACATTGTGGTACATGCACGCTTCAAGAAAATGACACCAAATGCTGAAGGCGTGATGGTAGAACAGGTGGATAATGCCTTCATCAGTAGTCCAACATATGCAGCATACAATCCAACAGATATTGAGAAGGACTTGCCAGAAGCCTATAAAGAATTGTTTACCAGGTTTGATGAACATGAGCGACAAGGTTCTGGCTGGGTGTTGGATAACATATTATTCATTGAAGTGCATACAGCTACGTCAGCGCCTCTGGAAGCGAGCAGTTTTATCCCACTACCGAAGAAAGTAAAGAATACATTAAGTGTGTTAAACATTCAGAATAAAGACAACAAGTGCTTCTTATGGTCTGTATTGGCTCACCTTCACCCTCAAGATCGTCATCAACACCCATATCGCGTGAGTCATTACACACCATTTGAGAACGAATTGAAGGTAGAAGGCATGACATTTCCAACACCGATTACAGACATTCCAAAGTTTGAAAAGGAGAATGATGTATCCATTAACGTGTTTGGATATGAACATGATGTCGTTGTTCCCATACAGCTCAGTCGAAACACCAGTGCGAGAGAAATCAACTTGCTTTTGATTAGCAATGACAAGACAAGACATTACTGCCTCATCAAGAATTTCTGCAGACTGATGGCTTATCGATCAAAGCATAATGGTGTAGCTTTTTATTGTTTCAACTGTCTTCACGGGTTTAAGCGACAAGATCTTTTAGACAAGCATCGTGAAGTGTGTGGCAAGCATGGAGCACAACGTTTATCATTCCCCAAGGAACCCTTCATCAAGTTCAAGAACATAGCCAAACAACAGCGAGCGCCGTTTGTCATTTATGCAGACTTTGAATGTTTCACGAAAAAGCATGAAGGAGACAAGTATCAGCATCATCGTCCAAACAGCTTTGCCTATGTGGTTGTCAGCCAGTATGATACACGTGCACCAGTCGTGTATCGAGGAGATAATGCTGTGAAAGTCTTTTTAGACCATATGGTGAATGAACGTGATCGTATTGTGCATGGTTTACAACAGAAAAAGAAAATGGTGATGACTCATGAAGATGAAGAGCATTATAAGAACGCCACAGATTGTTACATTTGTCATGAGCCTCTAGGAGCAGATCATGTGAGAGATCATGACCATATCAATGGCAAATACCGCGGAGCTGCACATAGTCAATGCAATTTACAATTCCGATTTCGAAAGGATAAGCAGGGAGATAAAGATTCTTTCATCATTCCTGTCTTTTTCCACAATTTACGAGGCTACGACAGCCATTTGATCATGGAAGAAATTGGAAAGGTAAAAAATGAGACAATTACAGTCATTCCCAACACCGTTGAGAAATATATTGCATTCACCATGAGCAATCTGAAATTTACAGACAGTTATCAGTTCATGAGTACTTCTCTACAGAAGTTGGTATCCAACCTGGCGGCAGAAGGGAAAGACAACTTTTATAACATGACGTCACACATTCACGATAGCGACCAACAAGAGTTACTGTTGAGAAAGGGAGTGTACCCTTATGATTACGTGGATGAGCCATCCAAGTTTGCTGAAACACAACTACCGTCCAAGGACAAGTTTTACAGTCTGCTCAGTGAAGAAGACATTAGCGATGAGGATTATGCGCATGCGCAGAAGGTGTGGGAGACATTCCACTGTACTACATTTGGTGAATACCATGACTTGTACCTGAAATCAGATGTGTTGCTGCTGGCTGACGTGTTTGAAAACTTTCGTCACGTATGTCTCAACACGTATGAATTGGATCCTGCTCACTACTATACAGCGCCAGGACTGTCGTGGGATGCCATGTTGAAAGCGACAAAGGTGAAATTGGAATTGATCAACGACATTGACATGTACCAAATGGTTGAACAAGGTCTACGTGGAGGAATATCTGTCATCACACACAAGTATGCGAAAGCAAATAACCCCTACGTAGTAGATTACGATCCCTTGAAACCGACCAACTACTTGACGTACCTGGATGCAAACAACTTGTATGGCTGGGCCATGTCGCAAAGCATGCCGGAAAGTGGATTTATGTGGGTGAGCGAGCCAGAATCCATTGACTTTATGGATGTGGATGAAGATGACGAGATTGGATACATTTTAGAAGTGGATTTGGAATACCCATATGCAATCCATGATCGTCATAATCACTATCCAGTGGCTCCAGAACGGAAATGTGTGAAAGTGGGAGAATTGTCAAAACATAGTCAGAAGCTACGGAAAGATCTAAACATGAAAGGCAAACCTAGTGAAAAGCTCATTCCCAACCTGTGTGACAAGAAGAAATATGTACTTCATTATAGAAATTTACAGCAATATGTCTCACTAGGATTGAAAGTTACGAAGGTGCACCGTGCCATCACGTTTGCACAGAGCAAATGGTTGGAGAAATACATCTCCTTGAACACGGAAAAGAGAAAGTTGGCCAAGAACCCGTTTGAGAAAGACTTCTTCAAATTGATGAACAACTCTGTGTTTGGCAAAACCATGGAAAATGTGAGAAGGCGCATGAATGTGGAACTCGTTCACCAGGAAAAGCGGTTCAAGAAACTTGTGGCCAAACCTTCCTTCCACAAATTTAGAATTTTCAACGAAGATTTAACCGCGGTACATTTGCGCAAAGTGGATCTGCTTCTGGATGAACCCATTCAAGTTGGTTTCACCATTCTCGACCTCAGCAAGGTGCTCATGTTCCACTTTCATTACAACTACATCATGACCAAGTATCCCGACGCCAAGCTGTTGTTCAGCGACACCGACAGTCTATGTTATGACATAGAAACGGAAGATATCTACAAAGACATGCAGGAAGATGCCGACTTGTTCGACACAAGTGACTATCCCCCAGATCATTTCCTGCATTCCAACGTGAACAAGAAAGTGCTTGGGAAAATGAAAGATGAGACGGCGGGTATTCCCATAGAAGAGTTTGTTGGACTTCGACCGAAAATGTACAGTATGATGTATGGTGGGAAAGAAAAACGTACGGCTAAAGGCATTACTCGCGCGTGTCAAAGACGTATGAAACATCACCAGTATAGAGACAGTTTGTTCAACCAAACGCAAACGATAACCACAGGGCACATCATTCGAAGTCATGACCACCAGATCTTCTCGGAGAAGTTGAGGAAAGTGGCTCTCTCTCCTTTTGATGACAAGCGATATGTGATGAGTGATGGCTATTCCACTTTGGCGCATGGGCATTACAGTATATAAGGGGGAGACACTTCAACTTTAGAGTCAGTTGAGGTGTGAACACTGAAGCGTCAACATGAATCGGAAAAGATCTGCAACAACGGATATGGATACTCTTGCTGATACAGTCAAAGACATGAATGTGAAACATCCTGACAATACCATCAAGAAATTAAAAGTGGAGATAGCACCAACACCACAGTCGTGGGATGGAATGCTTTCTCTAGGCAATGGAAAGTATATCAAGATTATGAAACAAAGTAATGAAGGCGTGATAAACATTCGCAAATACCTCAGAGATGAGGGGACTGGAAAAAACCGTCCAACGAAAAAGGGAATTTTGCTGACAATATCTGAATGGAAAATGCTGAAGAAGCAGGTGAAAGAAGTGGATAAAAGGCTTCGTAGACAAGAAGGTGGCTCATAACAAGGTAACAATCATGAATGCACTCATGCTGAACGGTGGTGTTTACCTAACTGTCAATGAGAGGAATGAAGTGATACTAGATTCTAAGACAAGTTATCATCGGTTTAAACCTGAAGTGTGGAAAGACTTTAAAAACATACCACTTGAACCTAGGTTTAAACGTAGACTTGAAAATAAAGTGGAAGTGACGGTAGCTGAATATGATTCTAAGATACGTGTAGAAATCTGTAGAAATCTTTTACAGGATTATCCAAAGGATTATAAGGGAGTTGTGCCAGATACACCATATACAGATTTGATCTTCTTTGATATCAAGAACTGGCGCGCAGTCTTACGATTCCTAGAAGCGATACAACATCCGCTGTTCACCATCTTGCGAGCATAAAAACGTCTTTGCAGACAAGGAGACAGCTCATAGTTCATCTGACTGTTGAACGAGATGGAAGACTTTTTATCGGAATATAAACCAATGACGCATGGATTCTCATATCTGAGAAACGAATATGATGACATTGTGCTAAGACATTTTGGACAGTATCTCGTCCTATCACTTGATGACCAATCCGTGTTGAAAGACCATCTAGAGAAGTTCAGGATACCTGGCTTTCTCCTGACAGTCTCAAATGAATTAGAAGTGCGTGTGACTGAGAACTGCTTAGACGTGTTTGTACAATTTCGCCAATATGACGAGCTTACAGAATGCTACGACTACATCACCCTCAACACAGTGGAATGGAACGCGCTGTTGCAAGCATTGGATTGGAAAGAACCTAACGCTTGAATTCAAAGAGGGAGGAATACAACTCAAGCGGGGTACCAAATCCATTGAGCTGACACAACCTATGCGTGTGATGGACATTGACTTAGAAGAAGGATATGAACTGAAACTGTCTGAACATGAAACTGTTAAAGTGATAAAGTTTGGTGATGTGTGTTATGTGAGCTTTCATAGCATTTACAAACATGGATGTAATGTCTATGATACCTATATCAATTTAGATTCTAATGAATGGTATTCATTGATGAATGTATTGAAAAATGAATGTGTTTGTAAATAAAAAGTTTGTAAATAGTGTAAATAGACTTTGTAGTTAAGAGTTTGTAAATAGTGTAAATAGACTTTGTAAACTTTGTAAATAGAATTTGTAAATAGAATTTGTAAATAGAATTTGTAAATAGTGTAAATAGCGTTTGTAGTTAAGAATTTGTAAATAGTGTAAATAGACTTTGTAAATAGAACACAATAAACAAGACTGTTTGAAAACTTGGTTTGTTTTATTTAACAACAACAACTTAACTAATATAACAACAACAACTTAACTACAACTTAACTAATATAACAACAACAACATTAATAAAACAGTGGTTTATAATGTCTATATACAAAATCCTTTACAATAAAATCACCATCCTTTCTTTTTAATATATTCACAATATCAAACATACTCTGACCTCGAGCTCTATGTAATATATAATATACACAATAAAAACCACATGATGATGATATTGGCGTTTGTAATGAGATAGAATTATACATATAGTCATTTCTTAAAAATATGTCTAAACGATCATCGAGAGGGAATAGTCCATAAGAGTCAAAATATTCCACAGGGTCTTTATCATAATACACTGCCTACCAATGTT
The DNA here is from genome assembly GCA_949752745.1 of Protula sp. h YS-2021. NCBI lineage: Eukaryota > Metazoa > Annelida > Polychaeta > Sabellida > Serpulidae > Protula > Protula sp. h YS-2021. The sequence goes on from OX457028.1 coordinate 83,657,585, forward strand.
CTCCTGGTTCATCTTGATCGTCTGTGTTGATCACATAGGCGCCGCGTTGTAAAGACGGTAACTGATCCATGGCAAACACGCCTTGAAACAAGTCTTTGGTCATGACATCACGACTCAATATGGCATCAATCTGCTTTGTGTTCATGACTGGTAGTCGAATTGGATGCTGCGATTTGCACTTATTTCAATAATGTTGTCAAATTCAGCATAGACAATGACATTGATGGTAGGTTGCAAAGCCGTAGCAAAGTTCATTTCTAGCCGCAAATTCCCATGCTTGATCAGGGGGAAATGATCATCGCCATCATAATCCGGTGTTAAGTCAAACGAAAATAAAGCATAACCTCTAGGCCAATCTTCCCGTTTTATAATGGAACTTTTCTCACCATTCAATCGATCAAACGATTTGTAAAGCGTTTCAAAAGCGTTCAGGTATTTGTTCTGTGTAATGTCAAGCTTGAGAGGTTTGGATAGAACTGGTTCACCATCCGTGTACAGTTGCATATAGTCCAGATCAAAATGTTTGAAATCATATGGATTCCTCAATACTGATCCACCAAAAGCTTCATTATGAACCAGACCAATGACAATACGATTTGGTAATTGACCCAAAAAGATGTTATCTTTCACAAAAGACTGAAATCCTGCTGGAATAGCTAAGACTTTACATTCTTTTCTAGTGATGATGATCTTGGCAGGACTTTTCATCAATGCATCTGTATGTCCTAACTGAATACCTGGACTCACCCTCACTTTGCGAATGGTTAAAAATGCCTCTTTCACTTCTACCTTATAGGTATTATCTGCAGCCATCAATACATAGTCATCTTTTTGTCTATGGAAACGCAATTTCAAACTGATACCATTCGGAAGATAACGATCCTGCTCAAACAAATCTATCCTTAAACCACCTGTGAGCATAACATCACGGCTAAGACGTGTATGCAAATAACGATGATGTAAGCCATTGTTTCCTTGCTCAGCCAAGTCACCGCCGTCAGCATTGACATGAAACCCGGATACATATCGTTCATGATTAGGTCTTTTCACCTCATGACTATTCATTGACCCAGCAGTATCCTTGTACATGAGACGCATAGAGCGCTCAGAATGCAGACTTTCTTCCGAGTCATGGATGAGATGAGAGATAATGCTGGTATAACCATGAGTATTGTTACTATGCGAAACCAAACGATCATTCAGAAACATTTCAATATTAGACCATAACCCATTAAACACATCATTGATGCAAGAGACATTATCATCTGCGCCACACTCTGTTCCATCGGTCTTGACAATGCGACATACAATATGGAGTTTGCTGTTCTTTAAATCCAGATATTCTTCTGTACTCGCAGGAATGTAGAATTCTATTGGAGCGCCTTCTCTAATGCTTGTAAGTGGTTGATAGTCAACATTATAACTTTTCTCTTCAGCAGTTTGCGTTGGTGGTACGTGAAACCATTCCAATGGAGAAAGACTACATTCACACGAATGATTATGAATGAGAGACATGATTTCAAAAGATATCTTTGCGATATTTTGATGTTATTTGTCTGGCTGTTTTTCGTCTTCTGGCACGTTTCGTCGGTTGCACACGCTTTTGTTCTCCAAACACACGTTGTGCTACTCGGCCCGTCACATCTTTCGCGACATTCTTTGCAGCCTTCTTAAGATGTGGCGCAACGATCTTAGCCCCAGCCTTAAGTAGTGGAATAGCTTTGCGAGCCAATGATCCCAGTATTGAACCAATACCATCGCCATATTGGATTCGCGCTCCTTTGAATCCTGGTAATTCCCCGCCCACTTGACGAAGAAAATGGTTGCGATATGCAGACGGATCGTGTGTATAAGCTTTCATATTGCTTTTGGTCGAAAATGAAGTTTACAGATCACCTTTCCAGTTTGAAATGGAACATTATGGCCTGTGTCGTCCTTAATATTCATTTCTATCATGTCAAATTTGGATGTGTTTACAGGAACATAATGCGGTTCGCCATACGTTTTCATGATAATATCTCCATCATGGCCTTGTATGCCAACAGAACGTAGCAACGGAACATAATAATCACCAACAACTTGTGGTTCACAAATGCTACAATACACATACAGTGTATAAAACCCCTGTTTCACATCCGCTTTATGGTCAGCTGTACATGTTTCAGTATACCAGTGATCTGGGATAAATCCTAAAATCTCAGCTAATCCAGTGGAAAAGGACACTTCATAACCATAATCGAGAAATAGAAACACACGTCGTCTAATCTTATCATACTTTATTCGAATAGCTTCTGTAAGTTTCAGAGCATTAGTCGCTTCTTCATTGACTGCCTCACATAGTTCTTGTATGGTTCTATAGTACCCATAAGGAATATCGAGAGTGCTAAGAATAGGATCATCGAATAGTTCTTGTCGATACTGAATAGAATAGTCCATGTCATGTCTCATCGTTGTCCATGTATGTGGATATTGAATTTCAGCTAAAGCCACTTCATATTTTCCATTCAGATAAATAGTTCGAGGCATACGAATTTGATAATTCGAAGCCTTGTTGTTGGGATAATAGGTCATACTCGCATTGCTAGGCAAAGTGATGTAAAAGCTTGTCGACTCCATGATGGGAACTAAATGGTATAGGTGCGTTGACGTTGTCTATATACTTCACGATAGCGCGCGCCATTCGACCAAGTATGTAAATGATCTTTCACATCATGATGATGATCTACATGATCTATGACTTCTCCTTCACAACAAGCACTTGTACATCTTATTTTTACAGGAATAGTTGTGTCTTGGCAACAACATAGCTCTTTCAGCCATGTTAAAAATTTTCCCATCCTTCAGGAAACTGTCTTTGTTGACGTTGTTTCATTTCTGTTGTAATGTCGTCACGAGTGGTCTTTTTACTAAACATTGTTTTTGGAATATTCGCATCAACAATTTCCTGGATAAATGGATGCCAGCCATATGGTGGTATGGATCGTTCTTTTCTTCTTGTCGCCACCAATGCTTCTTTCATCAAATCAACCACGTTGGAATTTGCTATAATATCGCCCGTTTTCAACACAAGTTCATTCTTGTCTGACCATGTCGTACCATATTTCTTCAGTTCTGCTAAAAGTTGTGTTATTTTTCCATGATAGATAGGTTGAAAATGACTTAAAAATAACTTTTCTGGCTTTTCAGGTGATGATGATGAGGGCTTTTGCTGCCTAGACTGACTTGTTCGTAAATGACGACCAAGTTGAGACATTTCTATAGCCTTTTCACGTGTTCGTTTCCCACGTAAAAGTTTATTCACTTTCGTTTTGATTTCACCATCTTTTCCCTTCTTTTCTAGCAACATTTTATATTCATATTCAGGAATGAGGACCATTTTCATCGTATGTTTCATTTTAGCAGTAGTTTGGCTAACAAGGGCAATGCCAATCTAGCAATAGCTCCAATGAATCCTCCTTTCTGATTAATCAACTTCTTTTTTCGTCGAAGGGATATCTTCTTATCTGCTAGAGTACGAAGCGTATGACGTTCACGTTTAAATTCCTTAAACCGTTTTGAGCTTAAGGGTAAATGTCCTTGCAATATATTCAAACAAATTTCAAACAAGCTTGTTAATTCCTCCTTTGTAGCTTGCTGTAGCAAGGATTTACGTCGTTTAGGCCCACTGCGTGCAAGCAAATGAAGAAACGGCTGGTTCGCTCGAATACGTTTAGACATCTTGACTGCAAATGGTCAAATGAGTTGGTTCTTGTTCATACACTGCTTTATCAATATATACATAATGTGTATCTTTTGGTAAAATGCCTGTACGAATACGTAGTTGATCATTTGTCTTTGGTTTTAAATCAATGAATAAATAACCATGAGGTTTGCTAGTAGCATCTTGATAGGCTTCTATGAGAAATTGAGATCTTCCAGGATACATTTGCCGCGCCAATGTACTAATTTGTTGACTGTCTCTCGGATTTTTAAACAGAATGATATAATGTGTATTCAAACTAATATTTCGCATCTCTTTCCCATGATGGAATAAATTATGCACAATAAAGATAATGCTTAGATTTTGATGACTGCTGCCAACACTAAAGAGACGTGTCATACGCTCATCACTATGACATTTGGTCATCAAGTCATCAATGATAAGTAAGTTTGGTTTTTTCGGGTTAAAACGCTCTTCAATGTCATCTGGAATGCCTTGGTAAAATTCCACGCCTTTCATTCCCTTGTACAAAGGCTGATCTGCTGCATAGAGCCATAAAATGTTTTTCGGAGAGGGTTGAATCAACTTTTGTTCTAGAATTTCCTTCACCAGAGACGTCTTGCCACTGCCTGTAGGTCCAGAGACCAAACATGTAAATGGATGCTTCATTGTTGAATGTCTGTTTCTTTCACCCAACTGTTAAACTTGTTTGGCCAACCTAACCACTTGACAAATAATTCTTTCACACCTCCTCGTCTTTTACGTGTTTTCAAGACCTTTTCAATTCTATAAATAGATTCAATATCTTTGGTCACTTTCTGCAGTTCTTCTTCATAGAAATGGCCATCAATATCTTCGTCTAAAAAGTCTTTCACACGATACAAATGTATTCCTTGCTTCTTACAACGATGTGTGACAATGAAGACTTCTTGCGTCCATTTGATGTGATAATCGCGTTGAAACACATATTTAATGTGGGAAATGCGAACATGATCGCCAATGTTAAATTTATACTTCTTCTTCTTCTTCGGTTTCAATTTCAGTTTGTCGACATACATATACTTCCACACTTTTGATTCGTTGTCTTTACGAATCTCGGCTGGAGCATATTTATTAGGAAGAGAACCATGAGGTCTATGGTTGTAATTGTACACCAAGTCTGGAAGAATGTCTAAGTAACGGTAAGTTTGATTATGTAGAAAATACCGATACATCATTCCCTTCAGAGTACGAATGACTCTTTCAGCAAAGTTGGCTTTGGTTTCATTCTTTGTGGTATAAGCATGAATGCCTTCTTTCTTCAAAAATGCTTTTACCCATCTGTTTTTAAATTCTGTTCCTTTATCAGACCTTAGAGTTCGCGGTCTTCGTCGTGTGTCATGAAAAATCTTTTGGAAAGCTTGTATGACGCTGGTATGTGATTTATTAGGTATTGGCTGTACCCAGACATATTTGGAAAACACATCAATGACAATGAGTAAAAAGCGTATGTCATCATTATAGGGAGCTATGTTTCCCATATCAGCCAAATCAATATCCCACATATCATCAATACCACGTGTAATGACACGTTGTCTTTTGAACCTGTATTTGACAGGTTGGAGTAAACTGAAAGCATCTTGATCCTGTAGCCATTTCTTCACTTGTGAATGTGTGACTGGTTGATTATGTTTTCTTAAGATGTGATGCAGTTTGTAAGGACCAGCAAATGCTCCAGGCTGTCCAGGTTTGAAGTAAATATTGGTCAAGTAGTCTTTCCACGTCGACATGGTCACACCGAATGAAAACCACCTTCTCAACAGAACAGCTTTTATTTTATAACTCAACCAACATCACTTAACTAACATGCATTTATAACTTAACTAACAAGTTTTTTACAAATCAAGTATGGATACAATGGTATGAATCACTGGAGACCATTGGTCTTCAATGAACACTAACCAATGACTGAGTTCATCTAATGTAATAGCATCTACACCATATTTCTCACAACGTTGATTTGCATTCTCTAACACTTTATCTAAATGAATGTAATATTTAGCTTCATTCCAATATGTATAAACACATGCAGTATGACAAGTATGTTCTTGACACTCTTCATGTTGACAAGCAGGACAGACTAAATGTGCAAACTTTTTTACAGCTGATAACATTTCTTCACAATAAGCTTTTTGCACACTATATTGTCTCAGTGTCATGTCCGCCATTATGCAGTCTTGTGAGTCTTGAATCAATGCAGCACAAGTCTGTCAGGTTTAGCAAGTTATGCTGCTCCGGCAATGTAGCACAAGTCTGTCAGGTTTAGCAAGTTATGCTGCTCCGGCAATGTAGCATAAGTCTGTCAAATTCAGCAAGTTTTTTCCAGTTGCTGTTCACTTAACACACTTCTCCATGTTCACACGTCTGCACATCAAGTCTCACAGAACAGTTCTAACAACTTTCCCATAATATTCTGACCAGGATATCCAGATGACACTTGTTTCACACCAGCTCCCCACCAATGATCATACGTTGCTTCAACTAAAGTTTTGTCTTTACATTCTTTCAACTTGTTGCGAAACAATACACACTGATTCCATTTGACTTGTAAAACATCTTGCATTTTACTTCTCTTCACTGGTAAGGACATGGCTTTATCCCTTTAGCAATACGTTTCGCTTCATATCCATTTCTGGATGACACAATGGCTGAAGCAATATACTTTTCAAGTCGTGTTGGAAACATGTTTGAAAGAACGTCCTTATGACCGCTGAATAGTATAAGATTCTCCATGTTGACTTTGTTTCTGCTGTTTTATTCTGACATGTCGGTTTCTTCCTGTAATAAAATATCTTTTAATATATTTGTTGCCTCTTCTATCATGTTCTTTCTTTGTTTACGTTGAAACCACTCACATAAAACTAAATTTGCTAGTAAGAAAAACATTGTTATCAATTCACTATGTTGTTACAAAGATGATTAAAAGGTTTTTATATCTTTAAAGTTACCCGATAAAGCTGCTCGGTTTCCTCTTCTTCTTTACAACAATCTCTCAAATGATCCACTACGGTGAAATATACTTCAACATCAGTACGAGCAGAATAAAGTGCAGAATCAAAGTCAAAGTCAGGATCTTCTTCTATTCCAATTTTATGACATTCTCCAAGAAATCTTGAATGCAGTTCAATCACATCAAGACTATGATGTACAACATCCCAAAAAGCATCCAAATGATAAAGTTGATAGTCTGGAGTGCCATAGCAAGCAAGTTTAGCAATCATCAAGTCAATATAAGCATTTTTAAAACATGCGTCCATCTTGTTTCAGTGTCTTGTGGGCTTTTACTTTGCTTCACTGACTTTAAGTACTCCACACTTGCCGCAGAAGTTGTTTGGTTCACACAACTTGCAATTATACTTGTGGCAGTGGCAATGATAATCTTCCACATATCCACAAGCACCGCAGTAGTCGCAGGTAAGTCCAAGTTGATTTTGCACGTTCATGTTCTCCAACTGAACTTCAGTCAGCCTTTTCTTGGATAGCTTTGACACCTTCATCCGACCATCCTTTTGCAGCTTGATGATCGTTTTCTTGTCATGACATTCCTCACATGGTGATAGGTCTGAGTTGATGTTGTCCATCTCCTGAAGCAGTGTCTCCCATTCACCATCATTCATGTTGATGTGATGTGTGTATTCTTTCCCTTCAAACCGTGACGTGCGCACAAAACTCACATAGCGCATATCCAAGTATGAAATGACTTCAAGCCACTTCGTTTGCGTTAAGTATAGTTTGAAGCCAATGTCGCGTAAATTTTTCAAGCTCTGGCACACAATCTTCCACAAAGATGGTGAATAAGCACACCATCTCTCTCCACGTGTGATGCGTAGAAATGGCCCATATTCTCCATGCTCCACAGTAATGGTTAAGTTAGCACTAATTTTAAAGCTGCTGCTGCTGCTGCGCTGCGCTGCTGCGTTACGCTGCGCTGCGTTGCTTGTCTTGTTCTCCATGACTGCCACAATGTATTGATGATCCACTCCCTCCAACTGTCTGCTGAGAAATGACTCCACTCTGCTGAGTTCACTCCCTTTGATACCCAACTATCTGCTGAGTCAGCTTTCTTTTCAAAGAACTTGCAAACTTTTGAGTTCACTTCAACTCGTCCATGGTTGAATCGAACAAGGTCTGATACATTATTTGGAACATCATCATCATAATGTAGAATAATTCTAGTAGCTACAACTAACATGAGGTCAGTTGCCCAAATTGTATTCGCGTTGATAAATGCTAAATCAATGTTGTAAGTTGATAGTAAATGCAGTTCTTCACATTCATGTAGAAACGAGCGGATGAAACGATCTCTTGGAATAGCCTTTCCCACAGCTTCCCAATGCAGATGCAAATTCTTCACTTGCAGCATCCAATCCGATTCAAAAGCAGGAAGCTTTGAAAACACATAGTCAATATAGTTCACTTTGAAGACGTCATCCATAGTCATACATCTGTCAAGAAGTAATGCCGACATTGTGAAGTATTTTCTCGTCACTCTTCCTTTTATAAAACTTTGATGGTATCTGGTGTGTAACTTGTTCAAACTTATTCAATACTCGTTCAAAATTGTTGACTCAGCAGAATGTATCACATATATGTTTCACTCATGCTTTTATGCTACTTCCATGTAATCAAAATATGGTGTGTAACTTTTCAAACTTGCTCAAAATTGTTAAAATTGCTGACTCAGCATAATTTTACTTGTGTATATGGTCGACCAAAAAAAAAAAAAAAAAAAAAAAAAAAAAAATGAAAAATGTTCAGAATCGTCTGAAACGGATAAATATGCAAAAATCACAATTTCGAGGGGGGGGGGGGGGGGGGGGGTCGGTCGACCCAAAAAATGAAAAATGTTCAGAATCGTCTGAAACGGATAAATATGCAAAAATCACAATTTCAAGGGGGGGGGGGTCGGTCGACCCAAAAAATGAAAAATGTTCAGAATCGTCTGAAACGAATAAATAATCAAAAATCACAATTTCGAGGGGGGGGGGGGGGGTCGGTCGACCCAAAAAATGAAAAATGTTCAGAATCGTCTGAAACGGATAAATATGCAAAAATCACAATTTCGAGGGGGGGGGGGGGGGGGGAGGTCATCACTTTTTAGGGTCTGTTGCCGATTGACTTCGGAAATGAAACCTTGACTTCATTGACTTCGACGATCATCGACTGAAACCCTAGGAAGCCGCCACACAGCATGACGTCATTATGACCTCATTATGACCTCATTATGACCTCATTATGACCTCAGTATGACCACATTATGACCACATTATGACCTCATTATGACCTCATTATGACGTCATGGATGGCCGCGCCTATCCTAACGCTTATCATGACGTCACTTCCGGTCCAGACAACACTTCCGGTCCAGACAACACTTCCGGTCCAGACGCTATGACGTCACTTCCGGTCCAGACAGTATGACGTCATCAAGTGGCGCAAAACTCTCCTTTTCTATCTACTATCCACATTTCAAAAGCATCGCCACAATCAGTTGATATATTGGCTATCACCGAGACCTGGGTCACCCCAGAAAATGACGACGTTACCGATCTTATAGCCCCAATGGGGTACGCTACACACTTGCAACCGCGAAAAGATGGCAGAGGTGGGGGAGTAGCCGTGGTGGCAAAATAATCGCTCAAGCCTTCTAAGCAAACCGAGGTACCATTCAATACCTTTGATGTGTGTAACGTCCTGATCCCATCTAAGCCTAACCCAACGACTCTTCTGGTAGGCCCCCGAATAGTCAAAGTACCACATTTATTTAAGAATTTACACAGTGCCTAGAGGACGCACTGGTAAAGTGCGATCGTTTGCTTGTTTGTGGTGATTTTAACATTCATGTTGACAACAATGACGATGCTTTTGCCGAGGATTTTAAGGATGTCTGTGATGTATTTTATTGAGACAATACGTCAGTGCACCCACACATACTGCAGGACATATGATTGGCCTCATTTTGACTTGTGATGACGACAACCTAATGTCGACACCAACAACGCCTTTTTTATTCACTGATCACTTCGCTGTTCAGACATTTTTATCCCTACCTAAAACAGTTCCTTACTAAAACTGTCGAAACACGTCAGCTGCTGGACGTTAATCTGGAAAAATTCAAATATGACGTAAAAAAGCTTGTGATAGCCATCTTAAATCAGAGGAAAACTCCATTGATGAGCTTGTTGGCGGATTTAGTAATCTGTTAAAAGGTGAAAGGCTTCTTTGAATTAATATGCCACTATGAAGAAAAAGATTACCCACATAGGACCAGCCAATCCATGGTATGACACAGAAATACACGAACTGAGACAGATAAAAAAACGTTTAGAACGGCGCTGGAAGCGTTCTAAGAAACAAAGTGATCTTGTGAACTTTTTGGAACGGCGAGCAGCCTTCAATTCCTTACTGAACAGCAAGAAGTCGCAATATTTTCAATGCCTGGTAAATGATAACTATGGAAATCAAAGGGAACTTTTCCGAATATTTAAGCGCATATGTAACAAGACGGCTGAAGTTCAACTTCCCGAACATCAGTCACCAGAGAAGCTTACCAATTCTTTGAAGACATTCTTTGAAGACATGATATCAAAAATTAATATGGAATTCACACCGGATAATTACAAAGTCAACATACCTATACACTTGATTGCTTCTTGCGAATTCGAAAAAATCACCGATCATATGACCCGCGCAGTTATAAGGGACTCACCTGAGGGAATTGTTCCTTCATCATTCAGGGAGGTAATAATCACATCACTAATGAAAAAGCCAAATGGTGGAACATCATTGTCAAATTACCGTCCAGTGTCAAATCTTTCATTTTTGAGCAAAGCGTTAGAACGGGCCGTATTAAAGCAACTAAATGACCATTGTTTGAATAACAACTTAATAGATCCATATCAATCGGCATATAGAAAGGGACATTCTACAGAGACTGTACTACTGGAAATATTTGACCACTTGCTCACGAGTATGGATAGTCAGAAAGTATCAATTTTAACATTATTAGATCTAAGTGCAGCATTTGACAGAGTGAGTCAATATACTGCTGGATACATTACACTCAGTATTCAGTATAGAGGGGACTGCACTTGCATGGTTTACATCTTACATAGCAAATCGTTGTCAACGTGTCAAAATCGAGCAATCGAGCAATCTCTGTCAAAGGTGCGAATGCTTTTAACCGGCGTTCCACAAGGGTCAGGAATAGGTCCATGGCCTATACTTCATACCACGAGAACTAGGATTTATCATATTGATGATCTCGATTTTGTACCATCTTTTTGCAGATGACACACAAATTCAAAATTCTTTGAATGTATCTTCCCTCGAACAGCAACTACAAGCGAAACAAGCTATTGAAAACTGCATAGTCAAAGTCTCAAAGTGGATGAACGCCAACAAACTCAAACTTAATGGCGACAAAGCAGAGGTGAACTGATTGCGACTCCACATCAGTTGAAGAAAGTGACACTTAGTGCATTGACCGTGGACAGCATTGAGGTAACAACAAAGTCAACAGTGAAAAATTTGGGTGTGTTTATTGATTCAGATCTGAAGATGAAATTACAAGTCAACAGTGTTGTAAAAACCTGTTATAAAAAATCCATATGCTAAAAACGTTACGGAAATGTGTTACCAGATCGGCCCTTCATACCCTAGTTCAAGCCTTTGTAATCTCTCACCTCGACTGCGCAAACTCGTTATATTTCGGCCCTCCGGGGCACTTGATTGTTGCAACGTGTACAAAACATGGCAGCTCGCCTCATATACGATATTGGGCACTGTGATCATATCACTCCCTTGCTCATTGATCTCTATTGGCTTCCAGTACGACAACGCATATGCTTTAGTATAGCTGTGTCGACATATAAATGCCTCAAAGCTTTAGTGTCTTGATCAACCTCGAAGACTTCGTTCAAACACTTCAAGTACCGCGAACTCGATTAAAGTACGGTGGTGACAGATAATTTCATGCAGCAGCACCAAAAATCTGGAAAAATCTTCCATGCCACATACAAGAAGCCACATTGTTAGCTGTTTTTAAATCAAAACTAAAAATTTGATCTTTTTAAACAAGCATACAGTATTAACCACTAGTCACTAATTGTATCGTGCATGTTCTTATTCCCTTTTATTTTAATTTTTATTTTATTTCATTGTTCTATTTAGTATGTACAGCGCATAGATCAATGTGTATTTGCGCTATATAAGAAATACGTAATAATAATAAAAATAATAATAATAATAATAATATATGCACCGTCGACATAGTCGCCTAAGTCCCGTGCATAAATTGATCTTCCTATCTATCTATCTATCTATCTATCTATCTATCTATCTATCTATCTATCTATCTATCTATCTATCTATCTATCTATCTATCTATCTATCTATCTATCTATCTATCTATCTATCTATCTATCTATCTATCTATCTATCTATCTATCTATCTATCTATCTATCTATCTATGTCTCTCTGCCTTCCTACCTATCTAGATCTGTTTACTCATCTGCCAACCTACCTACCTGCCTGTACTTCTGCCTGCTTGCCTACCAACCTACCGCCCTGCCTACCTGTCTGCCTCCTGTGTACCTGCCTGCTTGCCTGACTCTCTTTCTACCTACCTTTCCCGATTTCAGCATATTTATCCGTTTCAAACAATTCGGAACATTTTTTGTTTTTGGACCTCCCTCCCAACTCCGTGGGAAAATTTTGTGATTTTTGCATATTTATCCGTTTCAGACGATTCTGAGCATTTTTGTTTTTTTACCTCCAGACCCCTCCCCCTCCTGTGGGAACATTTTGTGATTTTTGCATATTTATCCGTATCAGACAATTCTGAACATTTTGGTTTTTTGACCTCCCCATCCCCCTCCCCCTCCCGTTTGAAATATTTTTTGCATATTTATCCGTTTCAGTCGATTTTGAACAAAGTTCAAAGACTTTTTGTCATTTGAAAAGTGGATGTTGAATCGAAAAGATGCATAAATGCAACATTTGTTCGAAATTTTACGACTGGCCTCAAAGTCTTAAAAAGCATTTAAAGCAAGCACACATTTCAGAACTGGATGAAAAATGGGAGATGGATATGGAAAGCCCTGTAAAACCACCGTTCACGGAAAGTTTAGATGAGTCTTCTATGGAAAGTCAAAGAGTCAATATGGCTGCAATTGATGCAAATGCTTGTACAGTATGTGGTGCAGTGTACAACATCGAAGAAGCTTTCTTCAAACATATGAAGCAGTGTAGTGAGGGTGTTCAGACAGCAGTTCTGACAATGAGTCAGAAATAGGCTCTGTTTGGCATGTTATCGTTCAAGAAGTCTATGATGACAAATTTTAAGAAAAGGTTTTAGAATATGAAGAACAAGGGCTTGAAGATGAGCGTGAAAGAGCAAGTTTGTGACCCGTTTATAAGCGTAGACTAAAGCAACTGTTTATGAGACTATTCAAATATCCCCAACGTCTAGAAGAAAGCCAACATTATCAAACCATTTCAGAGGACTTTAATTACTTTCTTGATGAAAAATATTATGAGTATTCAAAGACACTAAAGGCGGCAATAAGGAAAAAACAATGCATTCTTTGAAAAGTTACTAGATAAGGAGGAGGATGATCACAGCAGTGATGAAGAAAGTAGCATGAACAGTGAGGTGCAACTGAGTGAAATAGATGAAGAAAAATAGACTTATTTGACTGAATTTTATAATAAAGACTTTATAAATCAACAAATGTAATATTTTATTAACTTAAGCGTTGTGTATTTAAGTGTATTGATATATGTCTTGCTTTTGATGTTATACATATGAAGTCGCAAGAGGCTAAGGTCCCTGGCGCCATGCTAATTTATCTGTATATCATATCTTATAATGAAGTATTGTATTCTTATGTATTATAGTCAACTATTTATGAGAAAAATAAAAAGTTGAAAAGCATCATATGTGTTTTTTATTGAATAATACAAATATTTACACTTATGTACAATTGTGATAAAAACAAAAACATTCATCCGGAGAATTGTATTTTATCCCGTAAATTGTATTCACCAAATAACATCAACAACCATCTTTATGACGCAGCATGGCGTCACGTCTGCAGTGTGACGTCACTTCTACGTCAAGTGTATGCATATAAATTGCTTATTGACATACCTGGCGGTATAGCTATCACTTTCAATAAAAATAACTTTCGGGATAAATATTTTTACACTGCTTGGTACATAACCATTCCAAAAATCCAAGATGGCGGCAGTGGTAGAACCCCCATTTATACACCACTTTCAAATACATATTATGTTAATACATGTAACATATGAGTCCACTCATAAGAACTTAAACTGACATAAGTTTCCAAATGTTATAAAAACGGACGTCACTTCAACACAGATTGATAATGTTAACTCATTTCATAGTCTAAATATTAAGCATAAAGACAATTTTATTTGAACTACATATCAAATGTACCTGTCCATTTGGGTCAAAGCTAAGTTTCAAGTTCTTGCCAAGTCTCAAAAACTTCGCTTCAATCTTCTGCACTGAGGGTAATGAAATCATAGCATCCACTAAGCTCGTCATACTGTTGAAACTGTATACGGAGTTCACCGTCTCGCTCAATGACTTTCACACAAAGATCTTCTGAGACTTGTAGATGAATCCTGGTATTGGTAAAGATTCAAAATAATTCTTCACCACAGCTTCATCTTCAGAAGATAAAATAATGTAAATTTCACGACAACAGATAACTAGTTCACCTAAGTGGTGTAGAGATAGTTTCACGTTTGGATAAATGAGTTCTACTCAACCATCTTCTAACAGTCACTGCATTTATGCACATCAATTTTCTGAAGCATGAGATCCACTGACGTCGTTTACTTCTTTAGCATTTGCCAATCTTTCAATGACAACGAAATTCCCTTCTTGGTAGGATATAACCTCCCAGATGTATGATCCGTAATATATTCACGAATGTTGACCATAACTTTTTGTTGATATTTCGATAATTTAATATATATTTCTCCATTAATGGGTATCATAACCGATAAATCGTATACACTCATCTTCTTCATGGACTTTGTAGTGGCAGCTTTACGCTCAGGTTCTCGCTTCATTTTAGGCTCTGTCTTAATTTTTCGGTTTTTACACGGTGACGTCGTATCTGATAACTCCTCTCTTTTTATCTTTCTAAAATGTGGTCGTCTTTGACGCTGCTGCATTGGTAGTGACTTCACCTCAGATTTTACCATGGGCATTGCCTTAGACTTTGCTGTAGGTATTGTCTCAGGCTTTGCTATAAAATTTTCTGCAGACGTTGTCTCAGACTTTTCTGCAGACATTGCCATAGAGGTTCCCTTTATGCTCTATAGGGAGATGTCACACTCGAGGCTGGACACACTGTGTCCTAATATGTTTAGAAATAACTTTACAACATGTTAGAATGGGCTTGAAATTCGAACACATGTTTGAATGGGCTTGCCATTTGAACACATGTTTGAATGGGCGCGGTCTATTCACATAACCAACCAAAGAAAAAAATATACATAACAAATAAACATACATAACAAAGAATTTCACTTACCTCAAATTTTCACTTCCCATCTTTCAACAACCAACCAACAACATCCAAGCAACAACAACCAACCAACCAACCAACCAACCAACCAACCAACCAACCAACCAACCAACCAACCAACCAACCAACCAACCAACCAACACCAACCAACCAACCAACAACAACAATCAACAAACCAACAACAATCAACCAACCAACCAACAACCAACCAACAACAACCAACCAACCAGCCAACAACAACTAATCAATCAACAATCAAGTCTTGCTGAACGTTATTAGTGAAAGAATGGTTCAAATAAGTCAAGTAACTTTAAAGTTATGTACTGTTGAAGTTGTCATGCTAGCCATATGGCAAAATAATTTCCCAGGGGGGGGGGGGGGTCCAAAAACCGAAAATATTCAGAATCGTCTGAAACGGATAAATATGCAAAAATTACAAAATTTTTCCACGGAGGGTCGATTGGCGGTCGGCAGGTAAAAAAAAAACAAAAACAAAAATAGCTATACAGTAGATGCATATCCATTTCGTGCTTAACAGCAGAACATCTGCCTGACGATATTTTAGAACTATCTTTATATATGTATAATGGTACAAATAAAGAAAAAACCAAAATTTTGAGAAGCGTTGTTTATCGGTTTCTCAAATTTAGCCAGTTGGATTCACAGTTTGATGTATGGCAATAAATATGAATAAAAACGTGAGCCTAAAATAATACATTTACATAGCGTGTGAGAAAAATTATGGACACTCATTTACCTCTAATGAGAATTTGGTTCGAATGAAACCGGATACTTGTTAAAAAAAGGTTGTGGCAAAAGTGTCATCTTCTCCTATCCATTCTTCCTCTTCAAGAATCTACTTATCAACCTATCTTAACTATCGATACCACATGCATTTAGACCTAGCTATGAACTCGCCTTTAAGCAAATGTACAGAAACACGCTTTAAGTGAATAGCTGTTCTTGATTTGCTTGTTTCAAGTGTTCAAGGTGTTTATGGTGTTTATACTTTTTCAAGTAAATATGCCCAGCCGTACTTAACTATGGCCGACAACATATTGTGAAATTATAGTACTGAAACAATTTTTATTGCTATTTGCCGGAATTTGCCAGCACTTGTCACTAATTCATACCTTCAATAGCAGTCTGTGCAGTTGCAGTTTTAACATTAAGGCTTGGCCGATATGATGATTACAGATTATACCTGTCAGTGTCAATAAAGGAACAAGTAAAAGAGACATTTGAAAGAGTTGGATTTTGTCTCTTTTTACTGCTACATGGATTAAACCGTTGAGATTGGAATGGTAGAACGCACAACCAGACAATTATTAAGTGCATTTGTATGAGATTTTTGTTAAAATAATTTGCTAATTTTTGGGATTCTGACAAAATATATAAAGAAATCTTTCTAAAGCTCCATTAATCCCAAGATAACAGAATTATCGAAAATCACTTATATCATTATTGGTAAATTATTTGAAACAAGTTTTGTATATTTTTTATTGAATTTGTGAAAATTAACATCAAAACTTGCTAGTTATGGGAGTTGGCCTTTTTTGACAATGAAATATGAACGGTAATTGTGAAGTAGAGCCTTTTAAATTCGTTGCTTCATTATGATATTCACCATTTCAAATATTTAAAATAACGAACAGAAAAAATACCGATCTTTGCTTCACCTCAAAAAGCAAGCTATTAAAAATTTTTTTATCTATATCTTCAAAAAAAGGCAATCCGATGAAAAAGCAAATTATAAATAGAAAATTAAGAGTAATGCCATCTTATCTTCTCTTTTATTTATGCAAGAATAACGCTATTACAAAGAGAGGCGATATTTTTCAAGTTATCACTATTGTGGGAAAATGTTTCATGAAATAGCAATTTTCTTTCTAGCCTAGCAATAAGTGTTGACAGTTGTTCAGTGTGTAGATTTCTAGTGTTGCTGAGAAGCACGTAATCCTTTACTATTTCTGCAGCAACATTTTACCACCTTCTTACAATGTAATGTCTTATATTATAACCCTTAAACTCCTTTCATATCTTCCATTTTTGGCTATCTGTTGAAAAGGCAGATAATATTACTCGGAGCGTGGAATAGCGTTAGTTTTTGAATTCTGTAAAAACGGAAGTGGTTGTTACCACTAGCAACGCTTTGATACATAAAGTTGTGTGTTAACTTCACAAAGTCATTGGTTTCGCATTGTGTAAACAGGCCTTTAGTACCGAAAATGTGCGACAACGCTTATCATATGGAAGCCCTTCGCAAGGCTAGGGTTTTAGAAAGGCAAAAAGCGGCACAGGTATTTATTTCACTTTCTAGAAAGGTGCCACAACAGGTGTCTTTAAAGTCTGGTCGACTTTGACAAAAACCACATAAAATGTACTCGCATGTGTTATAATTGAGAGCATATAGCATTCACCCTGATCACACACAGTAGATAATGAAAGCAGTGCGATTTTCACATTTCTAAGCGAATTCAAGTAACACAATTTGGGTTTCTACGTAAAATTCGTGACCTCCAATTTTATCAAATTCAAAACCGGAATTGGGGCAGAATTAGTCTTAGAGGCCTCTTGCGGTCTTCCTATGTCTGTCCTTGGAAGATAGAAAGGGTCCGCTGGGACTAGGGCAGAATCCGCGCTAATTGGAATATTGCATACTATCCGATACTAAAGGGCAGGCTGTTTTACTGTAGCGGAGGCAATTTAAAAATATAAATCAGTAAGACATATGACTGAAGGCATTATTAATAAAATATTTGCTTTTTGACTGCATACTAGTCCCAGCGGACCTTTCTATCTACCTAGGACAGAAAGGGTCATAGTTCCAGTAATAGATAGAGGTGCCGTTCGAACTGCATTTTTTTGGGTATAAATTTTAAAGAAATAATAAGGGTAAAACATGAAAATTCAAATTTGTATCAACATGCGCATACGAAACTTGGTAAAAGTCACGATATGATCTGTTAAAAGCTATTTTATACATTATCCTGTCTCTTTTGTAGCAGACTGGTGAATGTGTTTTTGTGCTGAATGCAGTGAATTTTTTCCTTCTTTGATTGAAGAATGTTACTGACAGAGCATATTCTGTGTTGTCAATTTTGTAAATTGTTCTGTAATATAGTAGAATATTTTACAAGTTCTCTTTGATCGTCTTGACCCTCTTTTTTTTAGTGCATTGTGAAATTTATTTCACGTGTAAATGTAAATTTGGATATTCGAGCTGTTCTCTGATTTTTCCTTTGCAGGAATAAAGCTTAGGATTTTGAAACATGGATAATATTCTGTGTATATTATAGTTAGTAAATCAGTAAGCTAATTCATTTGGCGGAATATAGCATACATTCCAGTTTTTCAACCGTAGTCGATTTTTCACGATTTGATTGTGCTTACGCGAAACAAAATACGTAAATAAAAAATTAGCAAGTTTGACAACCAAATTGTTTAAAGCTGCTTCCCAACAACTGGTACAGATTGTTAGCTCTATGTCAACAGGTACGTTCGTCTTCAAAGTCTGTCTTTTCCTCCTAAGTTAGTACACTGAAGCTATGCACCCTGTGTGCCGCTAGTCGGTTCGGCGTTTGGTTACCTTTGTCGATGTATTACTCCATATAATTCGGTGAAATTTAAAAGATTTGAGTGGTCCTAAATTCACAGGTTATGGTATTATGTGAAGGTGTCTGGTTTCTACATTTCTTGCAGTTATCTGTTACCATTCTGTAGTAGTTGTTTTTTTTTTCAGGTGAGAGCGGAAAAGGCCGACCGGGATTGCTTACCCGTTTGGCAATCAGATCCTAGGAGGTGAGTCTGGCGTTGTTTACTTCATAAGCTTCACAATTTTAACATAATCTGTTTGAAAGTAACTTTGAAAAGTATGCTGTTTTTTTTATGTGGTTTAAATGGTGGCATTAAACACAAACCGGGAGACTGCTGTATTGCTGTTTGCTCCATTTGTTTACAATTATCTGATTTTGGCTAGAAATAATGAATGAGAGGTCGGCTAGTGATGCGGCTATTTTCTGGAGTGGCCATTTCTTTTTCGAGTGATCGACTGATGTGTTGATAAAATTTGGGTTTATTTGCCGTTACAAACTCTTCCTTTGCGGTCTGTTGCTGGTGCCATTGATAACATTGTGATTCTTCATAACTGGTGCAGACTTTTCCCAGTGTATGGGAGAGAAACAGAAGTTGGGGGGGGGGGGGGGGGCGGTAGCGGGTTATTCTGAGTTTTGATGGAGTTTTTTAAATCATGATGCAGTCATTATTGAAACTGAACTAAATAAAGATATTTTCGGGAGACCAGGAGACTGAGAATTTCTAAGCATTTTGCTTTACTTTTATGTGTAGAGGCTTATTCTTTTGAAAGGGTAATAAATATAATAAACTCACAATTATGTGCACCATGCAATGTTTATTACATTTTACTAACAACCTTATTATTCCACCTATAACTCCAATGAATTAATATGAATAAAGTTTTGATTTTAAAGTTATTTTATGGTTTTGGTTTACATATTTTCTAACATTCTAGGGTTTCTCTGGAGTTTTGCTTTTTTTTTTAATGTAGAATAACTGAAATATGAAGTGTAGCATATGAAATTGGTTTTCATTAAATTCGTTTTAAGATTAAGTGAGTTAAATAGAAATAGTCAGTAAATTTGAATGTGATTTCAGGTTTTAATTCCTATAATTTATAACTTTAAACATTACTGAAGAAGAAAGTCTGGACTTAGAAGAACAAATCTGGATTCGGAAGAACAAGTCTGGATTTGTTTTTAACGTTGCGCTTTGTTTGTCTTTCTGATAGGCAGTATACCAGAGCCTACACTCGTCTTAGACATGATCCAAATTATTTTTACCGCATCGGTATGCCCCGAATCCATGTGGATCGCATATACGCCATTATCTACCCTGGGGATGGTCAACCCCCGAAAAGTGAGAAACATTGTTAAGACAAAAATGTAGGTCTATTCTGTGGAGTCAGTCTTTAGGCTTTCTCTGTCATAGATTTAACACTGGCCTTGTTATAATTCCAAATAACCAAGCACCAAGCGTTGCTGTATAGAACACACGTTATCGAACTAACGTAACTGATATTTAACGTCTAGACAACCCATTAAGGTGGAAATAGCATGATAGCTTCCTAGTTCAAGAACAGGTTTCGGCAATTTTCGAAAAAAAAAAAAAAACCTTGGAAATCAGTAATATCCGTCAATGAGAGATCAATATTTCTGAAATATTTGGCAAAGGGTTAAGCTATTTGTTAAAGAGCCAACATTATACGTAAAAGAAAATACAGTCATGTGGACATTTCCGGAAATTACCAAGGTATAGTCATTTCCGGAAACTGCCGCGGTCTAGGCACTTGCGGAAATTGCAGAAGTCTAGACATTTCCGGAAATTGCCGATGTCTTTCAAACTATCCGGAAGAAAGTTTAAGCTATTATTATCTCAATCTCATCATCATATTGTAATGCATAGTACGTATATAGATCTTGCCAGTAGCATTGGGTGGTCATACAATATCAAGGTTTTAGGAAGCTGGTAACTTATCAAAATGATACGCTTATATTTTAGTGATTTATTTTTACAACAAAGTGCGGACTATGGTTTTCAAATTGTAGTCCAACCAGCAACGTTCACAAGCCGTCATTAAAGTCAGAAAAGGGTGTTGGATAGTGATTAGGCTAGGTTTGGGATAGTCGCGAAAGTAGCTTTGACCGATTATTTGACCGAATATTCGGGATATCGAGATTTCGATATTCCGCATAGTAAATGCGCTGCATTGCGGGACGGAAAGACGGACAAAGGTTGACGGGGAAGTTTCTTTTTGCGGACACCGCCTTGGATGCCTGTGTAGATGAGATTATAAGGAGATGCTGTGCCTTCAATCTAAGTGTGTCAAATTGTAGTATAGTACGTGGAACGCATCTGTTTTTTCCTTGACAATGTTGGTTGAACAATTGATGGTATTTTGTGGCGAGTTCAGGTACTGTGCATGTATACTGCCTCACCGTCATGTTACATCATTGACAGTACATTTCATTATTTTGCTATATATAAACTGTTTCGTGATCTCTTTCAGTATGTCGTACACACCACGCCCGGTACCGATCTCCCCTTTTGCAGGCCGTGCGCCCGATTCCCCTAAACTTTTCGATTTTGAGAGAGCCAAGGCTGCTGTCTTGGACGCCCGTGATATGACCCCCATGCAGACCCCAGCCCAGGCCCCTCTTTATGGTACTGTCATAAGCCCGCCTCCCGAAACGAACGTCGTTCCATTTCACGCGGTAGAAAACATCAACACTGTAGTTCCGGATGACTGTGATGACGTGGCACTGTTCGACACCTCTCCCGTCTACTAAAATCAGCTTCGTCTCTCAAATGATAGCTACCATCTTTCAAGGGGTAAAAAACAAAGCGATTTTTCCATGGCTGTGTTTATATTCTTTATGTTATTTTTGCATGCGTTCGCTTCGATCTTCTCACGCAGCATGAGCCTTTATCGCTGTTGTGCTCAAACATGCCTTGCCCCCCTCCCCCCTCCCCATGCTCCCACCCGCCTTCCCGCCCTCCCGCCCAATCCCTATCCTCCCACCCGCTTTCCCGCTCTCGTAGACAGTACAACGTTGATGTAAGTAATATGTTAACCCCTGGACCTGGCACCCTTTTTTCCCCATTGTCCAAAAAAAAAAAAAAAAAAAAAAATCACTGCTTTCCTGCACTATGAGAACAGACATTTGAAGACAGGCATGGATGCTGGACATTAAAATGACCTGTACATATCAGCCATAGGTGATATTATTAAACCCGTATTTTTTCTTCCCTCTCCCAATATTCGCGAAATTTCCACACAGCCGGGAAAACCTTGAAAACGCATCTTCCTGCAAAAGGTCTCTTAGTGTAAATATTTTAGTCGCTGCGAGCTTGTCGAAAGTTTTTTTTACGATTTAACACTCAAGATTTGAGAAATGAACATGGCATAATTTGGAAGTGATTTCAGGTGGTCACCAAAATCTCTCTTCTGTGGCTATGTAACTTGC
This sequence comes from Protula sp. h YS-2021, assembly GCA_949752745.1. Taxonomy (NCBI): domain Eukaryota; kingdom Metazoa; phylum Annelida; class Polychaeta; order Sabellida; family Serpulidae; genus Protula; species Protula sp. h YS-2021. The sequence goes on from OX457028.1 coordinate 83,679,938, forward strand.
AGTATGGCGACGACATATACTTGTCCGTAGTTCAGAAACAAATTTGCGGAACAATTTGTACCAAATTTCCAATTGTACTTATCAATTACTGAGGCTTTGGTAGACTCCGAGACGTGAACTTGTCTCCATTTTTTTTTTGCAGTTATTGCACAATACACCGAAGTCCAACTTTTTGTTCATGTTGCTTGGACAGCTTAACCTGTAGTTTCGTGTAGACAACTACTTATGGAACTAACTGCATAAGACCTGACTCCAAACTAACGGCACCTCAGATTCTATGACACACTATGTGTCCAGTCTGTTCCGGAATATATTCGCTTTGTCCGTCAGGCCTTGAAATTAATATTTGCTGTGGGGGCGGCGGGGGGGGGGGGGGGGGGGCTTGTGAATCTCGGAGAGAGGGGTGGGTGAGGGGGCACGGCTAAAAGTCGGGTCCCGTTATATACAATCAGGAAAATTTTCGGGGGCTCAGACACAGCCCCTCCCCCCCCCCCCCCCCCCTCCCGAGACGAAATCAGGGGGCCGCCGGACACCCACTATTTTCACGTCCTGGAGTATTTCGTGTCGTTTCGCTGGGGACAGAAAAAAAAAACAAATTCTCAACACATTCTTCTTTTTAAATCATATAGGGTATTCATTATAAAAAATAGGATAAAACCTGAAAAAAAACTGTCCATTTTCTCAGCAAAGTTGTGTAATGTGACGTCACAGCACTGCTTCTGGACACATTTTTAGTTTCAAAGTGTCTAGTCGCACCACACTACACTTGCACTTGAACACGTGGTTCTTTGTTTTTTTTTCCTTCTTCTCCGGCTCATTTGCATATGAACAATACGAAAATACTCTTCCTTCTTTTTCCTCCTCCCATTAACGCTTATTTCCGATATCTAATGTAATTTTGCAGCAACTGTGTGTGTAAAAGTATTTCCTAAAATAATAATAATAATAATAATAATAATAATAATAACAATAATAAATAGAAATTAAACATTATGTAGGATATCGGCCCAGGTTTTGAAGATTAACATTTTTTCATACTGTGTTTAATCAATTTTTTTTTTTATTTGCACAATTTGTTTAATACTGGCGCTATAATACCCATTATTTGTTTTTACCTTTGCACTGCACGAGCTACTCAAAAGAACATTTATGTAACATGAAAGTAAAACATAAATGAACATAAATCTAAATAATAACAAAACGTGGCAAAATCTTTGTATTGTCAAAATGATATTAATATTTTGACATTTTTGTCGCTTTATTTCTTGAAAACAGGATACAAAAACAAAGGAAGTTTGTTCCTCTTTATTTCGATTTTGATATTTTCACTGTAAAAAAAAAAAAAATCTGAAAAATCTGAAAAAAAAGAAAATCTGAAAAAGTGAAGGTCGCTTGATTTTGCAGCACCACTGTAAAGCTGGAGAAATTTCGTGTAAATGACGCTGGTTTTGACAATCGCTATAGAGGACGTGCCGACCAGACCCCCCATGTGGATGAAATATACAAAGTGATCTACCCGAGTGACAACAATCTAGACTATACCAGAGATCCTATGCGCAACCACCGAATCGAAAATGTTAAACTTTCTGACTATGACATACGTAAAAAAATCAATGGCGAATTTGACGTGAAGATTCTTGTTCAGTCTGGTACCGCTGAGGCAGAAAAGGGATATGGCTACTAGCACCGGTTATGGCTAACTAGCGTCATCCTATTTTGTTTTGGAAAATAGTATGTTCTAGTTTTTGTTTTTTTTTTTATTTTTTTTTTCACAGGGTGGAGCGTCAACTATCGCGGTGTTATAAACACTGTCGTTTATGAGTGAAAATGTATACATTATATATAACTAGCGTTGACTGTTTTGCACTGCAGATCTTTGGGGTGGAGTGAGCGAGGGCGGAGGGCGGAGGGCGGAGGGCGGAGTAGCCGTCTTCATGTTTTATGATCGTCGCTGTTTCCTTCCGTGCATTTCTATTTAATTAACATTGGCAGTCGTTTTGTACACTACCACAAAAATTGGATCTTTTTTTTTTCTTTTTTAATTTATTATTATTACTATTATTATTTTTTGAAATTTGACCTGCTTTTCTATTCGTTTGCACACCTGTTACTTCTAACATCTGGTGGCAGGCTTGCTTTTTTCTAGCACAAGTACACTTCTAAATTTAAAAGCTGTGAAATAATTTTCATGCTTTTTTTTTTTTTTCAAACTGACTACCTATGTTCCCCTCCGCTATTGCTTTTTTTTTTAATCTTAGGACTAACGTGGGAACACTATCACATGAATCTTTTGCACGGGCTTCGCAGCGCTTGAGGGATCTCGATAAACGAGGCATAGAAACTCTTCTAGGTCTGGACAGAACTCGGAGTGAAGCTCTCCTACGAAAAGTGCCACGTGACGATGTCTATCTGTCCATGCACCCAGGCGATCAGTGTCACATCGATCGCACGGTTCCGAAGTTTAGTGAACGGTTTAATTAGTACAAAAAATGAATTTAGTTAATGTAGATTAGGAAACTATTTACGCAGTATATGAGTTGTGAACGAAGTGCGTTAGGAAGATTAAAAAAAAAACAAACAAACAAATTTTTTTTCATATTTATTTAGGTCATAGGTAGAAACAAATAGATAAATAAAAACTTAATAAGAGAAGAATCTCCAGCGATGCACAGTATTATATTCATGCATTTTTTTTATTTTACTTTTACTTCGATTCTGTTGCTTTTGTACTACTGGATATTATTTTTCGTCACTGTAATGACATTTTCTTGAGTTTTTTGTGATTTGTGATTATATTTTGGCTATTTAGCTTTACTAATTGCAGACTTCGCTCAAATAGGGGGTCAAAAATATTTTAAGTACATTTTTTTAGTGTGCTTTTGAATATTAAAATATTGTGATTAATTCAGTGACGTAATCGTGACGTCACACAAGTCATAATTTACTCATGTTTACTTTTTACCCGTCTGTTGAGCTTCATTAGTCAATCTTCGTACATAACACGTCCAAATGTGAAGGTGACCCCTTTATCCTTAAAAACAGTGCTATTCATTTAAAAAAAAAACCTTCATTTCTTACCACTGCACTGACTCCTAAATTTGGGGTGGTGGTCTATAAATTCAACGACCGATTTCAGTCCACAAAGACAAGGGCTTTTCAGACAATGGTCGCTTTCTTCAGCGGTGGGTTCACAGGGTTCCGGTTTGCAGGCTTACGAGATGTTTTTTTCTGCTCATGTTCGGCTTTTGTACACAGGTTGGGCCCTTGTCCGCTGGTTATACCATACTTGTCTCGATCTTATCTTTTTTATTCTTATCTTTTTTTTTCTTATCTTTTTTCGTCTTATCTTTTTTCTTCTTAGAATTGTATCGGGCAAGAAGGTTTTTGTCCTTCTTCAGATTTTAATGAGTCTATCACAAAATCCATAAATTTTTCCATTGGTTTCTCTATAGAGTTATCATTAATCAATGTTTAACCTACTAATATACCGATTAAATTTTCGCTTTGTTGCCACCAATGAAACTTAAACCAAAAAAAAAAAAAAAAAAAAAAAAATTCAAGGTTGATTATTTAAATTCCAGATTTTTAGAAGAAGCCCCGTTAAGGTTCAAACGGCACGTGGAACATCCAATCAAACATCGCCACGTAGATAATACGGCTATTGACCAAGTGGATCCCCTTCTAAACCATACAGCATTAACCCAAAACGCAAAGCCCGCGGTCGACTTGCCGCCCAGAAGACCACATTTTAAAGTTTAAAAAACACTATGATTTATGTTTTTTTTTAAATTTAAAAACTCTGTGTTAGTTTGACAGACATTTCATTTTATGATTCAATACCAAAAAAAGTTGCGCCAAAAGTTTCAGTGCGGTTTTATTGGAGTTTTTGGAATGTGCAACTTTCTGTGATATGGCGGTGACGGAGGGAGGAGGGGGGGGGGGGGGGTGGTGGGGATGGGGGAGGGTGCCGTTTGCGGGGGGGGGAGGGGGGTTAACTTAGTTGGTCAGGACGTTCTGGTAAGCTTAAGGTCCCAGGTTCGATTCCGGCTCGGGTATGGTAAACGGAGGATTGACGTTCGCTACATTTGCCTTTGCTAAGCAACATCCCTTAAAAATCTTAATACGATAGGCCAGGGTAGGCACTATCCCTACAGTTTGATTTCAAATGCACCTGTAATACAAAGAGATATATAGTGTTTGTGGAAGAAGGGGGTAGGGAAGGAGGTGGGGGGGGGGGGTGTAGAGATGACCAGATTACGAATCGGATTTCTCTTCTTTGTGGACGCTGCTGTTAACGAACTGTGTTTTTCGACGACTTAAATGCCTTCATGTTTTTTTTTTTGCCGTCTTCTTCTTATCCTTATCTTAACACACGTGTGTGTTATCGTATGTTTGGCAGGCAAGATATGGAGAATTTAGGGAAACTGACGGGCCAACGATCAATCGCGGAAGTGCGTCACGCCGTTCAGAAGGACCTCTGGTGGCGGGATAGAACATTACGTAATCACAACATGTATATGGGCCCCATGTCTGCATTCCAAGATTTAATGCCAGAGCCACAATGATTTGGGCATGTTTTTTTGTTGTGGCGTAGAAAAAAAGAAAACATATTCCAGCTGTTGACATTTTTAGGCCGAAATTTTCTCCAAAAAATATCACAACGGCTATTTAGTAGTTGTTTATTTACATCATGGTTAAAAAAGTTAAAAAAAGCGAGTAAATATGGACGCATTTTAGGTGTTTTCCGACATCATACCTTGTAGCCCTGTAGCCAGTGACACTCGATTTTGAAGTTTAACCTTCTTAGTATTATGTTGCCATGCCCCTGATCTGTGGTGACTGGCGTTGCCATGAGCTTGATTTGTGTTGACCCACGTTGACGTGATCCCGATTTATGTTGACCCACGTTGATTTTGATCCCGATTTATGTTCACTGTTACCTGTCAGTATTATATCTGCCGATTGTACTCGATATTGCACGAACTGCTATCTTATCTTATCTTATCTTATCTCTTTATCTCTCTGTCTGCTTCTCGTGTTATATGAGCTTTAAGCTTACATTTTTTTCTTGTCATTTTTTTTTTTCACGGCGGTTTTTTTTATTTATTTGAGCAGAAACAAATATCGAATATATGAGAGCCTCGTCGATTAAACAAACAATTAGATACAGGTCAAGGTTAGCAGTTGAATCTGAACACCCCCTAGTTACAGATTTCAGGAATACAGTCCAACTGCTTTTACCCCGTATCGCATACTTTTTTTTTTTTTTTTGCGACCCGGGGCCAATAGCCGTCACAGAAAGGTTGTCTAGTAACCAAACTTGAATTTCACAATGAAGGGTGAACATTTCGGAGGATAAAATTGTCATTGGGCTGCATGAAATTGTTCACTAATTATAGGTGTTCACTAACTGGGGTTGGACTGTACTAACTGCAATTGATGTTGTTTTTGGCGTTAAGAATAAAATCATTAGGAGCAGTGGAAAGAAACGAGACGTTCAAATTCTTCCTTGCCACGGAACATGCTTGGCCTGTCTGATTCAAGGGGGGGGGGGTGGTATCTATTTTAAGGTGTGTTTTTGTTGACCCCTATTCACGAAGTTGCACATTCCTATTCCTCTAATGTTTATGTTCAAATTTCTTATATTATGTTTTTATTATACATTGTTGCATGAATATATTGATATAACAGACGATCTCGTTTTTCGTTGTTATAAAACAGCTAACCTCTGAGGAGATATACCTGTTATGTATAAACACAGAGCGAATGCATATTTTTAAAAAGTATTTCCTCTCTTTTAAGAATATTATTTCCGCAGAATCTCCAGTGATTCTGTGGAGTAAAAAAAGGTGTTACACACAACAGACCGAACCGCCTTAGAGGTTGGCTGTTGGACAACAACGCGTTTTTGTCAGAAATTGTTTTTTTTTTGTCGTAGTTCGGTAGGATATTTGTTTTAATGTAAATTTCCAGCAGTAAATATGATGTATTCAGAAATATTATGGTTTTGCAAATGGTAAAAAAATTCCTATGTTTATGAGGATACAGTATTATTATACAATTTTAGCATTAAATTTGGGATAAATTTTGTAATCTCGTGTGCGCGAGTCTAGGCTACGAGAAAGTTATTAACTACATAATGATTTCGTGATGCCAGCTTTCATGCAGTTGTGACGTCATTTTTAACCCCAAATAGCAGCTATGTGCGTCATTAGAAAAAAAAACAAACTAGAGCTGGCTGGAAGTTGTCAAGTTTTCGCCCCAATCCTCGCCCAAATCCCCCCTCACACCGTCCTGCCCACCACCCAACGCCCTCCCCATGTGTCCTGATATCTCGCTAAGGAAGGCCGAAAGGTCAGCGAGTGCGTTTCGTACATCTATGTTAACTTTGGCCAAGCCCGGATCCCCTGGCTATCAGTTCTTACCTGTAATCACGTGATTAAGGCTAAGCCATCGCCTGAAAGCTTTCTAAACCGTGAGAGACGAATTGATCTGAAAGCGGAATGTATTGAAATGCTCACGATTACGTCACTGGAGTGTCTGGAGGTGTTGGCTAGACGTCTGAATTGGTTTTCTTTATCTTATATACCTTACCATTGTTCTGTGGAATAAAATCTGTAATAGAATTAGAGGCCATGAGTAATTTGACGAGTAATGGCAGAAATATCAGTGCCTTTTTTAAAACCCGACCGGGGGGGGGGGGGGGTTAAGGGATTGGGGGGTAGGTAGGGGTGTGGCATCCAATTACAGAACTGATATTCATGCCCTGTGGAATGTATGATCACCATAAATAAATTTTTTTTAAATTAAACCTGTTTGAGATATTTTTTTGTGGATGTCACCGGTTTTTTTTAATTTAATTTGTTTTACTTATGGGTATTTTTATGGTGTTGCATTTCAAGTGAAAAGTTTCTCCCGTCAAGATTGAGAAGAGTATATCTGAATTTTGACGAATCTTGAGAAGTTTTTCAAACTAAAGATAATTTTTTTATTATTATTGTTAAGGTTGGTAGTTTTGCGCTGAAGTGTCACTTTTGAACAAAAACGTATAATTGACCTAAGTTGTCTTGCTTGTTGTATTTTTCCATCAGTATAGTAGATTCCAGTTACACCAAGTTATTTGTGATTTCACCGTACAGATCACATGTTTTCGTGAAGAGTACACCAAAAAATCCAAGGCGTGAATATGTAGAGGATGAAGGAGATCAATTTCACGGAAAATAACCATTGGTTGCTCATGGCAGTTGCTATTTATGCGATTTAACTGGAGTCTATTGTACATTTGCTACAATATTTCTACTCGTGTATGGAGCATATTGATTGAACTATGCAAGAATGAGTCTGTTTGGGGGGAGGGGTGGGGGTGGGGAGGGAGGGGGTGCGCTTGGCTAGCAATTTCGTCAATGAACCTATTGATTAGGTTGTCTTGTTGCTTCTGTCAATGACGTTAATTTATAATGACCGTATTGCCCAGGTGTTTTGTGTGTATAATTCGTTGTGGGTTTGTGGGGGGGGGGGGAGGGGGTGGGGGGGGGGTAGATCTTATTGCCCTGCTGTTGTGTGTACATAATTTATTATTGTAAGACATGTCTCGACATGTCCGTGCACAGGAATGATTCTTTTTTGAAACCAAGTGTGATATTTGTAGTTTTTGTTTTTATTTAATTATGTTTGAAAATGTGTTACTTCAGTGTAATAAAAAAATGGTTTTACAGTGGATTACTGTTTTTTATTTTTAGTTGTTATTTTTTTTTTTGGATGACGTATGGCGTCAGAGTGAAGTATTCTGCGCGTATTTGTCCGTCAGTGTGTCCAGCCGTCCGTTTCTCTCTCGCCTATAGAGAGGGTTGGTGTGCGGGATGAGGCGTAGCTAGCACCCCCCCCCCCCCCAACCCCTCTCTTTCTCTTGTACTGAAGGATCGTTCCAATTGATCAACAACTAGTTAACTATCAATCGATCTTTTCAAATTACTCATAAAAAAAACTGGCATTCTATTCAAGTTGCATTTTGCGAAAAAAGTATCTGCAATCTTTTCGAAATTTTATGTGTGTGTGTTTTCAGGCCCCACCTCCGAGGGGACCTATAAGAAAGGGGTCTGTTTATCCCCCCGTCCGTCTGGGTGTCTCCCGCCCCCTTTCGTCCCCGTCTCCGTCCAATCCCCTCCCTTCTCATCGCCAATAAAGTAGCCATGTGTTTCGGCCGTTTTTTTTCGAATCGCCAAACATAAGACAGTAACAGCCAAGTGTATATATATATATATATATATATATATATATATATATATATATATATATATATATTTATATATATATATATATATATATATATATATATATATATACCACTACCTTCCATCAAAATTTTAGGACGTTTCCATTTAAATCGTAGGAGGAAATACGTTTTCATGAAAATTGTTTTTGGCTAATATTTCCACAATTTTATTCGAATCACGAAAAAAAAAAAACAAAAAAAAAAAAAAAAAACATAATAGCCAGGTGGGTACCAAAGCCTGCCACATTTAATCAGAATATCAATGCCAAATACCTAGAGCCAGTTGCGTTTTCAGTACTGTTTTTAGCGAATCAACAAAAAAAAAGTTATAGCCAGATAGGTACTAATTACTAACTTTTTTCGTTTTTCGAGAATACTTCCGCCAATCACCAAAAATTATTGGACAGGTACCCAATAAATCCTACTGCCTGTACGTAAAGTTTCAAGAAAATAAAGCTATTTGTCTTGAGTTGGTTGAGATTTTAAGAAAAAAAATTTTTATGGATAATATTTCGACCAATTTTTGGCGAATAGCCAAAAAGATAAAAAGAAAAAAAAAAATAGCCATGTGGACACTTATGTGCACGTTTCCATTGAAACCATAGGTGGGTATAAGTTTTAATTGCTTTTTGACCAATATTTTTCTATTTATTGGCGAATTGCCGAATAAAGTAACAGCCAGATGGGTAGTAATATGTGCCACCATTACGTAAAATTACAAGGCAATAAGATTATAGATTAGTTAACATTTTTCAGAATAAAATCTTTTTTTTTTCGCCAATATTTCGGTTAGTTTCTACCAAATTACAAAGAAAAGAGAGAAACCGCAAAAGTAGGTTCGAATATCCGCCTTCCTAATTCAAAATTTTACGAAAGCAAGATTATATAACTGGCATTAGTTAAAATTTTAGTAAGAATCTGGTTTTTCGCCAATATTTTCCGAATTACGAAAACAGTGACAGCCAGGTAAATATCTTTACCTAAAATTGGAAGACAGCAATAGCCAATTAGGTAGTAGTGTCGGCTGCTGTTCTTAAAATTACATTGCAATGGTCCTATTTTCGCCGATTTTTGGCCAATCACCAAAAAGTAATAGCCAGTAAGGTGATATTACCTGCTATTTTTCCTTAAAATTTCAAGACAGTAAGACTGTTTTCCTGGTATTAAGATTTTTTTTTTGTTTTTTCGCCAAAATTTTGGCCAATTTTTGGCCAATTACAACATATTGTAACAGCTAGCTAGATAGGTAGTGTCTGCTACTGTGACTTAAAATTACAATGCAATGATCTTCACCCACCCCCCCCCCTCAAAAAAAAAAAATAAAATAATAATAATAAAATTAACAGCCAGTAAGGTAATATTGCCTGCTACCTTTCTTAAAATTAGGAGACACTAAGACTATTTTACTGTAGTTCGCTAAGATATTAATGAACTTCTTTTTTTAGTTTTAGTTTTTCGCCAAAATTTTCGCATATTTTTTACCAATCCCCAAAAATGGCAACCACAGGAAGGTATAAAGCCTGCTACCTTTCCTTAAAATTTAAAGACAGACTATTTTTATGGAGTTCGTCAATATTTTACTGAAAATATTTTTGTTTTTTTTTTCGCCATAATTTCTGCCAGTTTTTGGTCATCACTAAAAAAAGTAATAATCAGGTAGGTAGTAACGCCTGCTACCTTCACCTAAAACTTCCAAAGAGTAAGACTAATATTCCCGCTAATTTTTGGCGAATCGCCAAAAAAGTAATAGCTAGGTAAGTACTTCTGTGCGCTACCATTCAACCAAAATTGCAAGACATTCAGGCAAAAAATCTAGGAGATACGATTTTGAACTTAAAAGCGTACATACGCACATACTTTGAATGACTGCTATAGCCCCTGCTTCTTCAAAAGCTTGGGCTAATAAAAATAAAAACGCGAAGAGTAATCTTAAACTCCTCTTAAAACGTAACACAAAAGGAGCTTTGTCTTTTCTCGAAAAATGATAACTAACACGAAAGGTTTCGTTCGTCTCTCCGTGTGTCTGTCTCGTGTGTCTGAACTTTGTCCCAATTCAAAATTGTTGTGTCACTAATATATCTCTTCAGGATGAACTCCTCTGGACGTTAGAAGTGCAACAACCTTCAAAACGCCATTTTCTTGTTATAGCGACCCTTTTCGAATTGACCATAGTAAATATGGCTTTCAGTTTGGCTGCGGTGATATCAAGGAAGCCCTTAAAAACATTCCAAGTATCATGTATGTGTGCATTGTTAAGAGAACACAAAGCACTGATTAAATATACTCCATCGTACAAGAGCGCATTGCGTCTCTGGCCCACAAACTAACGATTTCCTGTAAGGAGAGAGAGAGAGAGAGAGAGAGAGAGAGAGAGAGAGAGAGAGAGAGAGAGTGTATGGTAGAGAGTCAATGAAATTTTTCAAATTAAAAAAAGCACACAACCCCCCCCCCAAAAAAAAAAAAGAAGAAATTTCTGATTGTTTTTATTTGTCTTGCAACAACGTCAAATTGTTGGTTTAGATTACTTGTACAAATCATTGTATGGAATAACTGTTTAACGCACAAAATGCCTGAATACCTCCCCCCATACACCCACATACAAAATAAACCCATCTATACATTATGTATCACAGTTATGCTTTTTATTTAATTTTATACCAATTATGCAGAATTATGCCCTTGATGTTTATATGTCTAACAAAGAATAGCGGTAACACCGTAAAAACTACTATATATATATATATATATATATATATATATATATATATATATATATATATATATATATATATATATATATATATATATATATATATATATATATATATATATTAGAATATATATTAGAAAATAAAAAAGAAGGCTTTCCGCTATTATGTAAGACGCCGTAACTAAAACACAACATTTACCTTTTTCTAATCTGGTGTAAGACTGACCAGAAGAAAGTCATCAAACTTGAGGCAGATTCAATCATGTAAAAACTTAACTGGGAGTGAAAAAATACTGATATGAACATATCACTTCACTGTTATATGGCTATCACAATTCTGCAGAAATTATGCAATTCGAGTAGTATATTTTGTTTCTCGAAAATTTACTTTGATTTTTCATCCTACAATGTATAGAAATGACGTTATCGCAACTGGGTCACAACCCCAGTTTTCTTTAGTTTACTTGGCCTGTTTTCAAAGCGCTTTGTATAACTGTCCGCATAGCGATATCGGCGTAATTCCCACGAACGTCCAGAGGATGACGTTTTCGCGGATTGGCCAGCCAGTTCGTCACGCCTATTGGCTCCGCCCCTCTGGCGTTCTCTTCTGGGTTGTGACTGTATATCCGGAAGCGAATTTTTACCTTGGTGCGATTCGAACCCCTCATCGAAGAAGCCATTTTGTTTTGAGATTCGACTTCCGGTAATTTCCCGCGCTTTGTACACGTCATCCAACATGGCTTCCAAATGCTGCACCCTTTCTTGAGCCTCTGCAAGTTCTATTTCCGTCTCATATAGCTTATCACTCAGAGCCTCCTTTTCGGAATCGCGGTTCGTCTCGTTCATGTTTTTATGAGCAAGCACCGTTCGCAAGCGCTTGTTTTCTTCTAGAAGTTTCTTATGCGCCGTTTCCATGTCCTCATATTTCGCTTTCACAACGTCCTCGTCCTGTTTGCGCGATGACGTCATATTCTCCAGGGTATTGAAATAATTACTATTGGTAGCTTTCAGAGTCTGGATTTCAGTTCTAAGATCATCAATATGGGATTGCTTCTCTTTCACTAAGTCAGCCATTGAGGCCAGAGTTATGGCGTTATTTTCCGATCGCTCATTTAACTCGACGACCTTAAGCATGAGTTTTTCCATATCAGACGCTTTGGAAGTCGCTTGTTGTTTCAGCGATGCATTTTCTTCACTCAGATTATTTACCTCTTTACTGAATTTGTCATTTTGAGCCTCGGCGTTTTGTAATGCTAATTTCAATTGCTCCTGCGATAGGAAATCTGTAGCAAAGACTTTCTCACGTTCTTGCAATGTCTTTTGGGCGAATTCCTTTTCTCTATTGGCTAGCTCCAGCTCTTGTTCCAAATGCTTTATTTTTTTAGCAACATCTTTCATTTTCTCTTGGTCATTTTCAGCTTTTGACAACGAGCTGAGGAGTTTTTGATTTTCTTTGTTTAAATTTTCTATCGTTATTTTTAACTGTTCAATTTGTTTCTCTAACTCTGCTATCTTCTCCTTTAAAGTGGAATTTTCAATTTGAAACTTTAATTTTTCTTCAGTTAATATTTTATTCTCGTCCCTAAGTTTCGCTATTTCAGTACTTCCGGTTTGGTTTTCGGCATTCAGTCTGGAGATGACCTCGCTTTGGCGCTGTATTTCCGCCTTGAGGAGGGATATCTCCTCCAAAAGCGCCTCATTTTCAGCTTTCAGTCTTTCTATTTCATCTCGAAGTGCGTTCAGTTCGTTGCTTTGTTCTGTTTTCTCCTTTTCTGCACCGGATTTTGTTGTCGCGAGATCAGCCTCTTTCGTCACCATCAGGGCTTCCAATTCCTTTAAAATGTAAAAAAAAAAAAAAAAAGACTTTTATGCTTTTATAATTCAGAAAATAGGCAACATCTTTCTTCAATTTCCCCCTTCCCCCCTCTCACCCCTGCCTATCGCATGTAATTCCCTTACGATGTATGCCGATTACGTCTGAGATATTACATTTGGGAGTCTAGGCCCAACCCCCCCCCCCCCCCCCCACGACCGAAACCCCCCCGGCCCTAACCCCCCCGTCAAACCCCCCCCGACTAAAACCCCCCGGCGGCCTAAACCCCCCCCCCCGACCCAAACCCCACCCCCCGTTCTCAAAAAAAAATGTGTAATGATAATTTGTTCTGGCGCCTCTTTTCGCACTCGTGCGAAACATAGCCATTTGCTGGGATTTTTTGCTTTACGTACAAGTGCCCTTGGTACAATATCTTTGGATTCCCTTTAGCAGATGTGATGTATTCCATGATGGTAGCATGATTTTCCACAGCAATCAGGGTCACTAAATTACCCATTCAAGTGAATCACAATGGATATAAGTCACATCTACCGCAAGATAAATTGTAATTTGTAAACTCGATTGATCTCGCAACCGGCATATGAATTGCAATTTTTAATGTATACACACTCATCAATCGTAAGAGCAATTGCAATTTCAAAAACTGAGTGCTATCATCAATGGATGTATGAAGTTTCATTTATAGTGATGATCAATTCCTTTAGTGGTTCGGAAATTGCAATTTTAAACGCCGTGTGGTCTCTTAGTAGTATGAAAACCAGGGTTCTACCGCAATTTGTGACGTCATACTGTCTGGAAGTGACGTCATACTGTCTGGACCGGAAGTGCTGTCTAGACCGGAAGTGACGTCATAGGCGTAGTCATGGCAACGTGTTGTTGTGATGGCAACGAAGCATGGTAACGTGACATCATAGGCGTAGCCATAGGCATAACCCTGATAACAAAGTGAGGACCCCCCCTCCTAGGACATACTATGTACCGACTCCCCCCAGGACATACTATGTACCGACCCCCCCCGGACATACTATGTACCGACCCCCCCCCAGGACATACTATGTACCGACCCCCCCCCCCGATTTGCATGGAAATTTCACCATTTGATTCAGGTTGCGCAGCTTGCTGTATGCATTTTTACCACCATTTCAACTTTGTAAAAATTGGGATAACTTTCGTTATAGTTAACCAATTTATCTGGAAATTTCACTGTTTAATTCAGGTTTATGTAACGTTTTGATATGATCATGGGCTAGTTGCACAGGTGGCTGTATGCATAATTTAACATTTTACCATTTTAACTTTCGTTATAGTTGACCGATTTACATAAAAATTTCATCATTTGATTCAGTTATTTCGCGGATGAATACCATTTGGCGTGTGAATACCATTTCGCTTCACCGCTAGATGTCTCTACCGTGCAGTAGTGTAGCAGTACAACTCCACAACTGTAAGTGAGACATTCATATCAAGCAGTGATACATTCTGCTGAGTCAGCAATTTTAACAATTTTTGAACAAGTTACACACCATATTTTGATTACATGGAAGTAGTATAAAAGCATGAGTGAAACATGTCAACTAGTCAACTAGTAATACATTCTGTCAACAAGTCAACAAGTGGTTTAAATACATGTGTAACGAGAGAATACTTCACAATGTCGACATTACTTCTTGACAGATGTATGACTATGGACGACGTCTTCAAAGTGAACTATATTGACTATGTGTTTTCAAAGCTTCCTGCTTTTGAATCGGATTGGATGTTACAAGTGAAGAATTTGCATCTACATTGGGAAGCTGTTGGAAAGGCTATTCCAAGAGATCGTTTCATCCGCTCGTTTCTACATGAATGTGAAGAACTGCATTTACTATCAACTTATGACATTGATTTAGCATTTATCAACGCGAATACAATTTGGGCAACTGGCCTCATGTTAGCTCTAGCTACTAGAATTATTCTATATTATGATGATGATGTTCCAAATAATGTATTAGACCTTGTTCGGTTCAACCACGGACGAGTTGAAGTGAATTCAAAAGTTTGCAAGTTCTTTGAAAAGGGAGCTGACTCAGCAGACAGTTGGGTATCAAAAGGAGTGAACTCAGCAGAGTGAAGTCATTTCTCAGCAGACAGTTGGAGGGAGTGGACGTGAAGTCATCAGTACATTGTGCAGCCATGGAGAACAAGGCAGCTTTAAAATTAGTGCCAACTTAACCATTACTGTGGAGCATGGAGAATATGGACCATTTCTACGCATCACACGTGGAGAGAGATGGTGTGCTTATTCACCATCTTTGTGGAAGATTGTGTGTCAGAGCTTGAAAAATTTACGCGACATTGGCTTCAAACTATACTTAACGCAAACGAAGTGGCTTGAAGTCATTTCATACTTGAATATGCGTTATGTCAGTTTTGTGCGCACATCACGGTTTGAAGGGAAAGAATACACACATCACATCAACATGAATGATGGTGAATGGGAGACACTGCTTCAGGAGATGGACAACATCAACTCAGCCCTATCACCATGTGAGGAATGTCATGACAAGAAAACGATCATCAAGCTGCAAAAGGATGGTCGGATGAAGGTGTCAAAGCCATCCAAGAAAAGGCTGACTGAAGTTCAGTTGGAGAACATGAACGTACAAAATCAACTTGGACTTACCTGCGACTATTGTGGTGCTTGTGGATATGTAGAGGATTATCATTGCCACTGCCACAAGTATAATTGCAAGTTGTGTGAACCAAACAACTTCTGCGGCAAGTGTGGAGTACTTAAAGTCTGTGAAGCAAAGTAAAAGCTCACAAGACACTGAAACAAGATGGACGCATGTTTTAAAAAGGCTTATATTGACTTGATGATTGCTAAACTTGCTTGCTGTGGCACTCCAGACTATCAATTTTATCATTTGGATGCTTTTTGGGATGTTGTACATCATAGTCTTGATGTGATTGAACTGCATTCAAGATTTCTTGGAGAATGTCATAAAATTGGAATAGAAGAAGATCCTGACTTTGACTTTGATTCTGCGTTCTATTCTGTTCGCACTGATGTGGAAGTGTATTTCACCGTGGTTGACTATTTGAGAGATTGTTGTGAACTACAAGAAGAAGAGGAAACCGATCAGCTTTGTCTGGTAACTTTAAAGATATAAAAACCTTTTAACATCTTTGTGATAACATAGTGAATTGATAACATAACAATGTTTTTCTTACTAACAAATTTAGTTTTATGTGAGTGGTTTCAACGTAAGCAAAGAAAGAACATGATAGAAGAGGCAGCAAATATATTAAAAGATATTTTATTACAGGAAGAAACCGACATGTCAGAATAAACAACAGAAACAAAGTCAACATGGAGAATCTTGTGCTATTCAGCGGTCACAAGGACGTTCTTTCAAATATGTTTCCAACACGACTTGAAAAGTATGGACATGGGCAAGTGAAGCGTTGTATCAATATGGGAAAGCAGTTTTTCATCACCGTCCAGATATTGCTTCAGCCATTGTTTCATGTAGAAATGGATATGAAGCAAAACGTATTGCTAAAGGGATAAAACCATATCCTTACCAGTAAAAAGAAGTAAAATGCAAGATGTTTTACAAGTCAAATTGAATCAGTGTATATTGTTTCGCAACAAGTTGAAAGAATGTAAAGACAAAACTTTAGTTGAAGCAACGTATGATCATTGGTGGGGAGCTGGTGTGAAACAAGTGTCATCTGGATATCCTGGTTAGAATATGATGGGAAAGTTGTTAGAACTTTTGTGTGAGGGTTAGAGACTTTTTCATTATCTTGTCAACCGTCATGGTGTGCAGACGTGTTTTTTAACACATATATGAGTATGTAAAGGATGGATGTAGAAACATGTTTCAAGAACAAGTTTGTGGACTATATGATAAGTGAACTGGCAAGTTTATGAACTGTTGAACAACAACTGGAGCATATCAACATCTATTGGGAACTTGCTCATTCCATGCTGAACTTGACAAACTTGCGTAAGGATTTCATCAAAGACTCAAACATTGCCGGAGCTGAAGAGTTTGATGTGGAAGCAGCATATCACTTTGCTCGATTTGATCCAAGACTGTTTGATGAAGTGAGAGAGTGGTTGATCTATGCTGCAGTATAATGGCGGACATGACACTGAGACAATATATTGTGCAAAAAGCTTATTGTGAAGAAATGTTATCAGCTGTAAAAAAGTTTGCATATTTAGTCTGTCAGGCTTGTCAACATGAAGAGTGTCAAGAACATACTTGTCATGCTGCATGTGTTTATACATATTGGAATGAAGCTAAATATTACATTCATTTAGATAAAGTGTTAGAGAATGCAAATCAACGTTGTGAGAAATATGGTGTAGATGCTATTACATTGGATGAACTCAGTCATTGGTTAGTGTTCATTGAAGACCAATGGTCTCCAGTTATTCATACCATTGTATCCATACTTGATTTGTAAATATATGTTAGTTAAGTGATGTTAGTTAAGTGATGTTGGTTGAGTTATAAAATAAAACGTGTTCTGTTCAGACGTGTTTTTTCATTCATCATGTCGACGTGGAAAGGCTACTTGACCAATATTTACTTCAAACCTGGACAGCCTGGAGCATTTGCTGGTCCTTACAAACTGTATCACATCTTAAGAAAACATAATCAACCAGTCACACATTCACAAGTGAAGAAATGACTGCAGGATCAAGATGCTTTAAGTTTACTACAACCTGTAAAATACAGGTTCAAAAGACAACGTGTCATTACTCGTGGCATTGATGATATGTGGGATATTGATTTGGCTGATATGGGAAACATAGCTCCCTATAATGATGACATACGCTTTTTACTCATTGTCATTGATGTGTTTTCCAAATATGTGTGGGTACAGCAAATACCTAATAAATTACATACCAGCGTCATACAAGCTTTCCAAAAGATTTTTCATGACACACGACGAAGACCGCGAACTCTAAGATCTGATAAAGGAACAGAATTTAAAAATAGATGGGTAAAAGCATTTTTGAAGAAAGAAGGAATTCATGCTTATACCTAAAGAATGAAACCAAAGCCAACTTTGCTGAAAGAGTCATTCGTACTCTAAAGGGAATGATGTATCGGTATTTTCTACATAATCAAACTTACCGTTACTTAGACATTCTTCCAGACTTGGTGTACAATTACAACCATAGACCTCATGGTTCTCTTCCTAATAAATATGCTCCAGCCGAGATTCGTAAAGACAACGAATCAAAAGTGTGGAAGTATATGTATGTCGACAAACTGAAATTGAAACCGAAGAAGAAGAAGTACAAATTTAACATTGGCGATCATGTTCGCATTTCTCACATCAAATACGTGTTTCAACGGGATTATCACATCAAATGGACGTAAGAAGTCTTCATTGTCACACATCGTTGTAAGAAGCAAGGAATACATTTGTATCGTGAAAGACTTTTTAGACGAAGATATTGATGGCCATTTCTACGAAGAAGAACTGCAGAAAGTGACCAAAGATATTGAATCTATTTATAGAATTGAAAAAGTCTTGAAAACACGTAAAAGACGAGGTGTGAAAGAATTATTTGTCAAGTGGTTAGGTTGGCCAAACAAGTTTAACAGTTGGGTGAAAGAAACAGACATTCAAAAATGAAGCATCCATTTACATGTTTGGTCTCTGGACCTACAGGCAGTGGCAAAACGTCTCTGGTGAAGGAAATTCTAGAACAAAAGTTGATTCAACCCTCTCCAAAAAGCATTTTATGGCTTTATGCAGCAGACCAGCCTTTGTACAAGGGAATGAAAGGCGTGGAATTTTACCAAGGCATTCCGGATGACATTGAAGAGCGCTTTAACCCGAAAAAACCAAACTTATTTATCATTGATGACTTAATGACGAAATGTCATAGTGATGAGAGTATGACACGTCTCTTTAGTGTTGGCAGCAGTCATCAAAATCTAAGCATTATCTTTATTGTGCATAATTTATTCCATCATGGGAAAGAGATGCAAAATATTAGTTTGAATACACATTATATCATTCTGTTTAAAAATCCTAGAGATAGTCAACAAATTAGTACATTAGCACGACAAATGTATCCTGGAAGATCTCAATTTCTCATAGAAGCCTATCAAGATGCTACAAGCAAACCTCATGGTTATTTATTCATTGATTTAAAACCAAAGACAAATGATCAACTACGTATTCGTACAGGCATTTTACCAAAAGATACACATTATGTATATATTGATAAAGCGGTGTATGAACAAGAACCAACTCATTTGACCATTCGCAGTCAAGATGTCTAAACGTATTCGAGCGAACCAACCGTTTCTTCACTTGCTTGCACGCAGTGGGCCTAAACGACGCAAATCCTTGCTACAGCAAGCCACAAAAGAGGAATTAACAAGCTTGTTTGAAATTTGTTTGAATATATTGCAAGGGCATTTACCCTTAAGCTCAAAACGGTTTAAGGAATTTAAACGTGAACGTCATACGCTACGTACTCTAGCAGATAAGAAGATATCCCTTCGAAGAAAAAAGAAGTTGATTAATCAGAAAGGAGGATTCATTGGAGCTATTGCTAGATTGGCATTGCCCTTGTTAGCCAAACTGCTGTGAAAAGGCTATAGTCGTCATTTACGAACAAGTCAGTCTAGGCAAAAGCCCTCATCATCACCTAAAAAACCAGAAAAGCTAGTGTTAAGTCATTTTCAACCTATCTATCATGGAAAAGTAATACAACTTTTAGCAGAATTGAAGAAACATGGTGTAAAATGGACAGAGAAGAATGAACTTGTGTTGAAAACGGGCGATATTATCACAAATTCCAACATGGTTGATTTGATGAAAGAAGCATTGGTGGCGACAAGAAGAAAAGAACGAGCCATACCACCACATGGTTGGCATCCGTTTATCCAGGAAATTGTAGATGTTAACATTCCAAAAACAATGTTTAGTAAAAAGACCACTCTTGACGACATTACAAAAGAAATGAAACAACGTCAACAAAGACAGTTTCCTGAAGGATGGGAAAATTTTTAACATGGCTGAAAGAGCTATGTTGTTGTTGGCGGCAAGAAGATAAACCAACTATTCCTGTAAAAATAAGATGTACAAGTGCTTGTTGTGAAGGAGAAGTTATAGACCATGTAGATCATTATGATGTAAAAGAGGATGAGACTTTGCATACTTGGTCGAATGGCGCGCGCTATCGTGAAGTATATAGACAACGTCAACGCACCTATACCATTTAGTTCCCATCATGGAGTCGAATAGTTTTTACATTACTTTGCCTAGCAATGCTAGTATGAACTATTCTCCCAACAACAAGGCTTCGAATTACCAAATTCGTATGCCTCGAACCATTTATATGAACGGAAAATATGAAGTGGCTTTAGCTGAAATTCAATATCCACATACATGGACAACGATCAGACATGGCATGGACTATTCTATTCAGTATCGACAACAACCACTGGCAGAGACACTTGACACTATCAATATTCCTTATGGCTACTATAGAACCATACCAGAGATATGCCAGGCAGTGAATGAAGAAGCGACTAATTCTATGAAAGATGATCTTAAAGAAGCTATTTGGAAAAAGTATGATAAAATTAGACGACGCGTGTTTCTATTTCTAAATTATGGCTTTGAAGTGTCCTTTTCCACTGGATTAGCTGAGATTTTAGGATTTATCCCAAATCAATGGTATACTGAAAGATGTATAGCTGAACATAAAGCCGATGTGAAACAGGGATTTTATACACTTTATGTGTATTGTAGTATTTGTGAACCACAAGTTGTTGGTGATTATTATGTTCCCTTACTACGTTCTGTTGGAATACAAGGCCATGATGGCGACATTGTTATGAAAACTTACGGCGAACCGCATTATGTTCCTGTAAACACGTCCAAATTTGACGTGATAGAAATGAATATTAAAGACGACACAGGCATAATGTTCCATTTCAAACTGGAAAGGTGATCTGTAAACTACATTTTCGACCAAAAGCAATATGATAGCTTATACACACGATCCGACTGCATATCGCAACCATTTTCTTCGTCAAGTGGGCGGGGAATTACCAGGATTCAAAGGAGCGCGAATCCAATATGGCGATGGTATTGGTTCAATACTGGGATCATTGGCTCGCAAAGCTATTCCACTACTTAAGGCTGGGGCTAAGATCGTTGCGCCACATCTTAAGAAGGCTGCAAAGAATGTCGCGAAAGATGTGACGGGCCGAGTAGCACAAAGTGTGTTTGGTGAACAAAAGCGCGTGCAACCAACAAAACCTGCCAGAAGACGAAAAACAGCCAGACGGATAACATCAAAACATATTAAAAAAAAAATTTTTTAAATCATGTCTCTCATTCATAATCATTCATGTGAATGTAGTCTTTCTCCATTGGAATGGTTTCACGTACCACCAACGCAAACTGCTGTAGAGAAAAGTTATAATGTCGACTATCAACCACTCACAAGCATTAGAGAAGGCGCTCCAATAGAATTCTACATTCCTGCGAGTACAGAAGAATATCTAGATTTAAAGAACAGCAAACTTCATATTGTATGTCGCATTCTAAAGGCTGATGGAACAGATTGTGGCGCAGATGATAATGTCTCTTGCATCAATGATGTGTTTAATGGGTTATGGTCTAATAATGAATTGTTTCTGAATGATCGATTGGTTTCTCATAGCAACAATACTCATGGTTATACCAGCATTATCTCTCATCTCATCCATGATTCGGAAGAAAGTCTGCATTCTGAGCGCTCTATGCGTCTCATGTACAAGGATACTGCTGGGTCAATGAATAGTCATGAGGTGAAAAGACCTAATCATGAACGATATGTATCCGGATTTCATGTCAATGCCGACGGTGGTGACTTAGCTGAGCAAGGAAACAATGGTTTATATCATCGTTATTTGCATACACGTCTTAGCCGTGATTTTATGCTCACAAGTGGTTTAAGGATAGATTTGTTTGAGCAGGATCGTTATCTTCCTAATGGCATCAGTTTGAAATTGCGTTTCCATAGACAAAAAGATGACTATGTATTGATGGCTGCAGATAATACTTATAAGGTAGAAGTGAAAGAGGCATTTTTAACCATTCGCAAAGTTACATTCATCATCACTAGAAAAGAATGTAAAGTCTTAGCTATTCCAGCAGGATTTCAGTCTTTTGTGAAAGATAACATCTTTTTGGGTCAATTACCAAATCGCATTGTCATTGGTCTGGTTCATAATGAAGCTTTTGGTGGATCAGTATTGAGGAATCCATATGATTTCAAACATTTTGATCTGGACTATATGCAACTGTACACGGATGGTGAACCAGTTCTATCCAAACCTCTCAAGCTTGACATTACACAGAACAAATACCTGGACGCTTTTGAAACGCTTTACAAATCGTTTGGTAGATTGAATGGTGAGAAAAGTTCCATTATAAAACGAGAAGATTGGCCTAGAGGTTATGCTTTATTTTCGTTTGACTTAACACCTGATTATGATGGTGATGATCATTTCCCCCTGATCAAGCATGGGAATTTGCGGCTAGAAATGAATTTTGCTAGGACTTTACAACATACCATCAATGTCATTGTCTATGCTGAATTTGACAACATTATTGAAATAAGTGCAAATCGCAGCATCTAATTCGACTACCAGTCATGAACACGAAGCAGATTGATGCCATATTGAGTCATGATGTCATGACCAAAGTCTTGTTTCAAGGCGTGTTCGCCATGGACCAGTTACCATCTTTACAACGCGGCGCCTATGTGATCAACACAGACGATCAAGATGAACCAGGAGAACATTGGGTGGCAGTGTATTATGATAAAGACCCTGTGGAATATTTTGACTCTTATGGACTGTTACCTCTCGATGATCGTTTAGACATGTTTTTAAGAAATGACTATATGTATAATTCCATATCATTACAAACGCCAATATCATCGTCATGTGGTTTTTATTGTGTATATTATATATTGCATAGAGCTCGAGGTCAGAGTATGTTTGATATTG
This sequence comes from Protula sp. h YS-2021, assembly GCA_949752745.1. Classification (NCBI taxonomy): domain Eukaryota; kingdom Metazoa; phylum Annelida; class Polychaeta; order Sabellida; family Serpulidae; genus Protula; species Protula sp. h YS-2021. The sequence goes on from OX457028.1 coordinate 83,702,788, forward strand.
TGAATATATTAAAAAGAAAGGATGGTGATTTTATTGTAAAGGATTTTGTATATAGACATTATAAACCATTGTTTTATTAATGTTGTAGTTAAGTTGTAGTTAAGTTGTTGTTGTTATATTAGTTAAGTTGTTGTTATATTAGTTAAGTTGTTGTTGTTGTTGTTCAAGTTTGTTAAGTAAAACAAACCAAGTTTCAAACAACTGTCTTGTTTATTGTGTTGTACATACGTTTATTTACAAACTTTTATTTACAAACTCTATTTACAAAGTTTACAAACACTTAATTACAAATTCTTAACTACAAATTCTATTTACACTATTTACAAATTCTTAACTACAAATTCTATTTACACTATTTACAAATTCTATTTACACTATTTACAAATTCTATTTACACTATTTACAAACTCTTAATTAACAAAGTCTATTTACACTATTTACAAATTTCTATTTACACTATTTACAAACACATTCATTTTTCAATACATTCATCAATGAATGCCATTCATCAGAATCTAAATTGATATAGGTATCATATACATTATACCCGTATTTGTAAATGCTATGAAAGCTTACATAACGCACATCACAAAACTTTATCACTTTCACAGTAACATGTTCAGACAGTTTCAGTTCATATCCTTCTTCCAAGTCCATCAGCCGCATCAACCGCATAGGCTGTGTCAGCTCAATGAATTTGGTACCCCGCATAAGTTGTATTCCATGCTCTTTGAATTCAAGCACAAGACTCTTCCCAATCCAATGCTTGCAACAGCGCGTTCCATTCCACTGTGTTGAGGGTGATGATGTCGTAGTGTTCTGTAAGCTCGTCATGTTGGCGAAATTGTACAAACACGTCTAGACAGTTCTGAATCACACGCACTTCTATATCATTTGAAAGGTGAAGCAGAAAGCCGGGTATTCTCAACTTGTCTAGATGATCCTTCAAGACAAGTTCGTCAAGCGATAGTATGATAAACTTTCCAAAATGTCGTAGCACAATATCATCACATAAGTTTCTCATATATGAGAATCCATATGTAATGGGTTCATAATCCATCAAATAGTCGTCTTCCATCTCGTCTTTTTATACTCGGATGATGTTGAACAGCGGATGTTGTATAGCTTCTAGGAATCGTAAGACTGCGTGCCAGTTCTTGATATCAAAGAAGATCAACTGTGCATATGGTGTATCTGGCACAACTCCCTTGTAATCCTTTGGATAATCCTGTAAAAGATTTCTACAGAATGTCACACGTATGTTAGAATCATATTCAGCCACCGTCACTTCCAGTTTATTTTCAAGTCTGCGTTCAAACCCAGGTTCAAGCGGTATGTTTTTAAAGTCTTTCCACACTTCAGGTTTAAACCGATAAGCAGAACTTATCCGAGAACCCATCATCACTTCATTCCTCTCATTTACTTTAAGGTATACACCATCGTTCAACATGAGTGCATTCATGATTGTTACCTTGTTATGATTTGTCGTCTTGTCTGCGAAGCCTTTTATCCACTTCTTTCACCTGCTTCTTCATCATTTTCCATTCAGGTATTGTCAGCAAGATACCCTTTTTCGTAGGACGGTTCCTTCCAGTCCCCTCATCTCTGAGGTATTTGCGAATGTTTACCACACCTTCATTGCTTTGTTTCATAATCTTGACATACTTTCCATTGCCTAGAGAAAGCATTCCATCCCACGACTGTGGTGTTGGTGGTACCGTCACCGTTTCCACTTTTAATTTCTTGATGGTAGTATTAGGATTTTTCACATTCATGTCTTTGACTATATCAGCAAGAGTATCCATATCCGTTGTTGCAGATCTTTTCCGATTCATGTTGACACTTCAGTGTTCACACCTCAACTAACTCTAAAGTTGAAGTGTCTCCCCCTTATATACTGCAATGCCCATGCGCCAAAGTGGAATAGCCATCACTCATGTCATCAAAGGGAGAGAGAGCCACTTTCCTCAACTTCTCCGAGAAATCTGGTGGTCATGACTTCGAATCATGTGTCCTGTTGTCATCGTTTGCGTTTGATTGAACAAACTGTCTCTATACTGCTGATGTTTCATACGTCTTTGACACGCGCGAGTGATACCTTTAGCTGTACGTTTTTCTTTCCACCATACATCATACTATACATTTTCGGTCGAAGTCCAACAAACTCTTCTATGGGAATGCCCGCCGTCTCATCTTTCATTTTCCCAAGCACTTTCTTGTTCACGTTGGAATGCAGGAAATGATCTGACGGATAGTCATTTGTATCAAACAAGTCGGCATCTTGCTGCATATCTTTGTAGATATCATCCGTTTCTATGTCGTAACATAGACTGTCGGTGTCGCTGAACAAGAGTTTGGCGTTTGGATACTTGGTCATGATGTAGCTGTAATGAAAGTGGAACATGAGCACTTTGCTGAGGTCGAGAATGGTGAAGCCGACTTGAATGGGTTTATCCAGAAGCAGATCCACTTTGCGCAAATGTACCGCGGTCAAATCTTCGTTGAAAATTGTATATTTGTGGAAGGAAGGTTTGGCTACAAGTTTCTTGAACTGCTTTTCCTGGTGAACAAGTTCCACATTGATGCGCTTTCTCACATTTTCCATGGTTTTGCCAAACACAGAGTTGTTCATCAATTTGAAAAAGTCTTTCTCAAACGGGTTCTTGGCCAACTTTCTCTTTTCCGTGTTCAAGGAGATGTATTTTGCCAACCATTTGCTCTGTGCAAACATGGTGGCACGGTGCACCTTCGTGACTTTCAATCCAGTGAGACATATTGCTGTAAATTTCTATAATGAAGTACATATTTCTTCTTGTCACACAAGTTGGGAATGAGCTTTTCACTAGGCTTGCCTTTCATGTTTAGATCTTTCCGCAGTTTCTGACTATGTTTTGACAATTCTCCCACCTTAACACATTTCCGTTCTGGAGCCACTGGATAGTGATTATGATGATCATGGATTGAATATGGGTATTCCAAATCCACCTAAAATGTATCAAATCTCATCATCTTCATCCACATCCATAAAGTCAATGGATTCTGGCTCGCTCACCCACATAAATCCACTTTACGGCATGCTTTGCGACATGGCCCAGCCATACAAGTTGTTTGCATCCAGGTACGTCAAGTAGTTGGTTGGTTTCGTGGGATCGTAATCTGCTACGTAGGGGTTATTTGCTTTCGCATACTTGTGTGTGATGACAGATATTCCTCCACGTAGACCTTTTTCAACCATTTGGTACATGTCAATGACGTTGATCAAGTTTTCAAACACGTCAGCCAGCAGCAACACATCTGATTTCAGGTATAGGTCATGGTATTCGCCAAATGTAGTACAATGGAATGTCTCCCACACCTTCTGCGCATGCGCATAATCCTCATCGCTAATGTCTTCTTCACTGAGCAGACTGTAAAACTTATCCTTGGACGGCAGTTGTGTTTCAGCAAACTTGGATGGTTCATCCACGTAATCATAAGGGTACACTCCCTTTCTCAACAGTAAATCTTGTTGGTCGCTATCGTGAATGTGTGACGTCATGTTATAAAAGTTGTCTTTCCCTTCTGCCGCCAGGTTGGATACCAACTTCTGTAGAGAAGTACTCATGAACTGATAACTGTCTGTAAATTTCAGATTGCTCATGGTGAATGCAATATATTTCTCAACGGTGTTGGGAATGACTGTAATCGTCTTATTTTTGAACTTTCCAATTTCTTCCATGATAAAATGACTGCCATAGCCTCGTAAATTGTGGAAAAAGACAGGAATGATGAAAGAATCTTCAACATCCTGCTTATCCTTTCGAAATCGGAATTGCAAATTGCATTCACGATGTGCAGCTCCACGGTATTTGCCATTGATATGGTCATGATTTCTCACATGATCTGCTCCTAGAGGCTCATGACAGATGTAACAATCCGTAGCGTTCTTATAATGCTCTTCATCTTCACGAGTCATGAAAATTTTCTTTGGCTGTAGCAAGCCATGCACAATACGATCACGCTCATTCACCATATGGTCTAAAAAGACTTTCACAGCATTATCTCCTCGATACACGACTGGTGCACGTGTATCATACTGGCTCACAACCACATAGGCAAAGCTGTTTGGACGATGATGCTGATACTTGTCTCCTTCTTCATGCTTTTTCGTGAAACATTCAAAGTCCGCATAAATGACAAACGGCGCTCGCTGTTGTTTGGCTACATTCTTAAACTTGATAAACGGTTCCTTGGGGAATGATAAACGTTGTGCTCCATGCTTGCCACACACTTCGCGATGCTTGTCTAAAAGATCTTGTCGCATAAATCCGTGAAGACAGTTGAAACAATAAAAAGCTGCATTCTTGCACTTAGATCGATAAGCCATAAGTCTGCTGAAATTCTTGATGAGGCAGTAATGTCTTGTCTTGTCATTGCTAATCAAAAGTAAGTTAATTTCTCTGGCGCTGGTGTTTCGACTTAGTTGTATTGGAACAACTACATCATGTTCATATCCAAACACGTTAATGGACACATCATTCTCCTTTTCAAATTTTGGAATGTCTGTAATCGGTGTGGGAAATGTCATGCCTTCCACCTTCAATTCGTTCCCAAATGCCTTGTATTGATGCACACGCTGTGGGTCATTGCTTGTTGAAGGGTGAAGGTGAGCCAGTACAGACCATAAGAAGCACTTGTTGTCTTTATTCCGAATGTTTAACACACCTTTTGTATTCTTCACTTTCTTCGGCAGTGGGATAAAACTGCTCGCTTCCAGTGGCGCTGACGTAGCTGTATGCACTTCAATGAATAATATGTTATCCAACACCAAGCCAGAGCCTTGTCGCTCATGTTCATCAAACTTGGTAAACAATTCTTTATGGGCTTCTGGCAAGTCCTTCTCAATATCCGCTGGATTGTATGCTGCATATGTTGGACTACTGATGAAGGCGTTATCCATGTGTTCTACCATAACACCTTCAGTATTTGGTGTCAGTTTCTTAAAGCGTGCATGCACGACAATATACCATTTCATGCCATGGTTTAACGTTTCTAACAAATGTCTCTTGATTCGATTCTCTTGTCGCATTTCAAGTAGCAAATCCGATCCATCTTCAGGCTCAAACCGTCTTTCCTGTGCGTTTCCACCAAGACTCACTCTTCTGCCTCTGCCTACTTGACCTGTCTTTTCTTTCTTTCTTTGTTCTTCATGAGACATATTTTCACATGCATATGTCTCAAATACATCCAAAGATGGGAATATTTTGATGCATTTACAGCAGAGGACTGGATCAGGTCTTTCAACACCATCTCGCACCGTCTTTCGTCTCTTGGCTTCAATCTGCTCAACAAGCTCTTCGTGAGCACGTTTCATCCTAGCTGGTTTGCATGTATGTGCCACGAACAATTCCAGAGATGGAAATGTCACATCGCAATCATGACAGTAGACTGTTGCCATTGTTGTTGCTGTTGCTGTTGCTAGAACTGAAATGAAGTAAAATATACGTTTCACTCTTCCTTTTATACCACTCCGATGATGTGTAACTTGCTCAAACTGGTTTATAAAGGTTCAATTATGCAAATAATCAAAGTTTGTTTACAAAGTTTGTTTACAAAGTTTTAAAGAGTTTCAATTATGCAAATAACTAAAGTTTGTTTACAAAATTTGTTTATAAAGTTTGTTTACAAAGTTTGTTTATAAAGTTTGTTTATAAACTTTGTTAGTTTGTTTACAAAGTTTGTTTATAAAGTTTGTTTACAAAGTTTTTTTACAAAGTTTGTTTACAAAGCTTGTTTACAAAGTTCCAATGAGTTTCAATTATGCAAATAACTAAAGTTTGTTTACAAAGTTTGTTTACAAAGTTTTAATAACTAAAGTTTGTTTACAAAGTTTGTTTACAAAGTTTCAATGAGTTTCAATTATGCAAATAACTAAAGTTTGTTTACAAAGTTTGTTTACAAAGTTTGTTTATAAAGTTTGTTTACAAAGTTTGTTTACAAAGTTTGTTTACAAAGTTTGTTTACAAATCTTGTTTACAAAGTTCACTTTTTATTTATAAAGTTTCAATAAATACTTACCGAAATGGTTGTCACTGGCTGTCACTGGATATCATCCCTTATATACCACTGTGATGTGATCCAATTGTAACTTTTGCTTCCTTGCTCCACTTACCGATATGACTGTCACTGTTGTTGTCGGGTGCTCATCCCTTATATACCCCTCTGATGTAACTTAAGCTGACTTGACAGAATGTTGCTCGCCGGGGGGGGGGGGGGGGGGGGGTAGGTACATAGTATATCCTAGGGGGGGGGGTCGGTACATAGTATGTCCTAGGGGGGGTCCTCACTTTGTTATCAGGGTTACGCCTATGGCTACGCCTATGACGTCACGTTACCATGCTTCGTTGCCATCACAACAACACGTTGCCATGACTACGCCTATGACGTCACTTCCGGTCCAGACAGCACTTCCGGTCCAGACAGTATGACGTCACTTCCAGACAGTATGACGTCACAAAGTGCGGTAGAACCTTGTTTTCATACTAATTCTCTTCAGTGGGCATTTGAAGTGTAATTAACAACGTGGATGTATCGCAATTGCAAAATATAAAATAGACCTGAGAACCGGGGGGGGGGGGGTTGGGTCGGGGGGTTTAGGCCGCCTGGGGGTTTTAGTCGGGGGGGGGGGTTGACGGGGGGTTAGGGCCGGGGGGGTTTCGGTCGGGGGGGGGGGGGGTTTGGGCCTGTTCCCTACATTTGGAAATTTACAAAAAGATGTCTAAGTGCTAATTAAAACTTTTTTAAGAAAATGAATGCAATTTTTATGCTAACAGAGCACTAGACGTTTCATTCCAAAATCCAATCACAAATTTTTTGAACTAAGCGTAGCTTCTTTTTTTTGTGGCAGCGACCGAAAGCTGCAAATCAGCAGCGTTTTGCAGACCAAGCACCCCCTCCCATACCCTCATCCGGACCGCGGAGGGGACACGGGACAAATAAACATCTT